>RJWT010000035.1:0-118232 GCA_004365215.1 Cuniculus paca
CTGAGAATAGGACATAAGGAAATGCATTGCTTGAGGGATCAGCAGAGGCCATAGTGTATTAGTTAGGATGTGCAATGCTACGCTGCTGTAACAAGCTAAGCCTGATGCCTGTTGGCTTAGCATGATGAGCTTGTTTATCCCTTGTGCAAAATGTGGTGAGGGTTGGCAAGGATTTCCTGCCTCTAGTGACTCAGAAAACCAGCCCCTTTCCTTCTAGTACTCCAATATCTGAGTAGCTGTCTCCTAAGAATACTTGAAAGACAGGAACATACACAGTTGTCTTTGCTTAACCATGGTTTTGCTTTCTGTGCTTTCAGTCACTGCAGTCTACTGTGATTTGAAAACATTAAGTGGAAAATTCCAGGAAGAAACAATTCATAAGTTTTAAATAACTTTTATTACAGTATGTTTTGTCATCATTCTCTGTTACTATTAGTTATTGTCATTAATCACTTATGTGGCTAATTTATAAGTTAAGCCTTACCATAGGGTATATGGATGGAGAAAAAACTGTATGCAGGGGTGATAAAAAGTACACTGAAGGTTTAAATAAAAATTTAAGAAAAATATTACAGTGAAAGACACCGCTGTTAATCTCCCTCAGGATATCCTCTTCACTCTGAGCACTGTATCTCCTTGTTCTTGCCACTGTCTGGAGCGGGTCTGAAAGTCTTTCACGAACATCCTTCTATTGTTGTCTAGATGTCCTGAATCAGTTCAAATCATTTACAGCAATTTCTGTCAAATGAAAATCTTACAGTGTGTCCTCATCCACCTTATTCACTGGGTCTGATACCATTCCACTTCTGGCTCTTCCCCAAAGTTAAAATGACCATGGAAGGTAACTGTTTTGAATTGATCAGGACATCAAGGCAGTCATGACAGTACAACTAAAGATACTCATGAAAAAGTACTTCTAGAACTACTGCAGAAATTGGCAGGAAAGATGGGCGAAGTGTGTTTGAAATGAGGGAGAGTATTTTGAGGGGGATTAATGGCAATGTGACTTACTCGAATACATTTTTTTTTTGGTACTGGGAATCAAACTCAGGACCTTGGATTTGCCAGGCAGGCACTGTGCCACTGAGCTAAATCCCCAACCTATAATACATTTTTTAAAAAATTTAAACACTTACCCTGTTTTTGGCCATGCTCCATATATGGAGTTTGGTGCTATCTGCAGTTTCAGGCATCTACAGGGAGTCTTGGTACATATCTCCAGTGGAAAATGTGGGACTACTGTACACACCCTGTTAACTACCACATTTGGATGAGATGTATATCACCTGTGCTCACAGTCCAGCGGCCACACGTCATTGCAGGATGACAAAGGAGGCCTGCAAGGATTGTGAGTTCAGAACAAGAAACAACACGATGAATAAACAACACGTAGCATCGTCTCTACGGCCAATTCAGGTGGCCTCTCCCAGTCAGTGTTGAGTTCTGAGACTGTGCAGGTGCTGGGTAACATAAGTGAGTGCTGATCTTACTCCTCAGTTTGTCTGACTTTGAGAAGTAGTGGCTACCAAGTAGCTCTGCCCCATGGGGAGAGATGAGAAAGCTACCAGCCAGGACAGGGGTTGGCGGGACTGTCCCAGCTCTGGAGGTTGTGCTGGTGAATCCCAGCAAAGGTTGAAGAATGTGAGGAACTTGGGCCATGGGAGATCTATCTGTCTGCAGGGCAGGTAGTGCTTAGCATGTCGGATATGGGGTCTTGCGTTGTACGAGCCCGGTTATCAGCCACGAGGCCATGGATGGACATGTGTCTTGCTTTGGTCTGGACTAGCTCAGGTTCTGAAGGGAGGATACAGGTGAAAGGGCTTGGGAAAGTTTCCATCAAGTGCGTGGTCTGGCATCCTAGCCTTAGTTTTGCTTGGCTTCTGTTCCCATGACTTATGTGTGAGTGATTCAGCCTCTCATACCCCACCTTCTCTGGGTGTTGGTTTCCTGGTTCTTGAGTGAGGAGAGTACAGTGAAGTAGGGGATTCATAAAGTCCCCTTCCCAGCTAAGTCTCCTAATCTGTAATTAACTGAGATACAGTAAAATATTGCACACATTAATGTATTCTATTGTTTTTATGCATTGTTTGCAGTTCGTTCCCATATTCTGCATAATGATCAGCGACTCTAGGCTTAGGAATTCACAGAGATGGGTCTCCGAAAGGGGATGTTGTGTATCACAGTAAAACTTCTCATTAAGTTCAATTGAGATTCACTGCTCTAACGAGGCTGAGCTGCTACTGAGTAAGAGCAAGTAATGCATGCTGAGTTTGAAAATAAAACCTTACACTGCCTCTAAGCATGGCTGGTGAGATTAGGGCAACACTGTCACTGTGGCATTTGAGGTAGAGTTCTTTTTGCTCCAGTAAAGGAAGGCCTCAAGGGGGCTTAGCAGTTCTGTGTTTCTCCTGCAGAAGGAAGGGTAGATGTGACTGAGTTCATCCATGGTGCTGGGGAGTCTTGGTGTCAGGATTAAAGCTTTGCTTTGAAATGCTTTGTGAGGGTAGAATAACTTATGACCAGTCAAATACCCTGGTTCCCTTTTGCTTGAACCCCCCACATCACTTCCATTGACCCCACCCTGGACCACTCTCCCCTTCAGGAGGGTCATGCTGCCCTCTGGTCCTTGTACTCTTGCACTGTGGGTGAGCAGCAGGTCCTCCTGGAGGGTGTGAGGCAGGCTCTGGGGAGGCTTACGGATGAGGGGAGAGTACTGGGAGGGGAGAAGGAAGAAGGAAGGGAATCAAGGGCAACAGATGAAATAAGAACTTGTCCGGTGGTAGGGTGGGAACGGCACAGCACTTCACAGCATGCAGTCTTTCTGGCCCTCACTTCTGGCAGCTTCCAGTGCACCTTGTGGGTCCTGCAGGGCTGGGATGAGAAAGGAGAACATGAGACTGTGAGTGGGGTGACTTGCTGCAGGTCACACAGAGAGCTTGAAATTCAGGCATCTGTAACCCCTTTTCCATTGCCTTAAGAATACCACACTGTCTGTCCATTAGGTCATTCCACTGGGTCATTCCATGGGGTCATCCCATTGGGTTATCTTATTGGGTCATCTCATTGGGTCATCCCACTGGGTCTTTCCATGGGGTCATTCCATGAGATCATCCTGTTGGGTCATCCCATTAAGTCATCCTATTGGGTCCATTTCCGCCTGTGCTCTCGTCCTGGTGCTCCCACCCTCTGTTGCTGGGCAGCCATCTAATTGAGCTACTCCCAGGATTAAGTGCTGCCTCCTCTGCTGCTCCCTTCCTGTGACTTCCAATGAGAGCACTCACCATGTGTTTCTCGTTCTTAGGGACCCAAGTGGGTAGCCAGCTTGTCTTATCTTATTGAAACTCTCAAAGATTCAGAAGGATGATCCACCAGGCTGGACACACACTGATCTGAGTGACTGAGTGGAATTTGGTATGAATCCAAACACCATTTTCATACTTGTAAGCCATGTACATCTGTGTGGCCAAAGAGATGTGGCTTTGGCTTGGGGCTTTATGAAGCAAGGTCCCCCTCCAGGTGATCCATGTCTGGAGATGAGACGGGAAGAGGACACAGAAGAAGTACTCAGGTCACAACACATGGGACAGGGCAGATGTGATAGGCAGAGATATAGATGAAGGCAAAGTTAGGCTCAGGAGACCGGGGACTTTGGGGGACCCATGAAAAATTGAATTTGGAGACCCCAGCTTTGCAGACATTGATGGGCCATAAAGAATGTTTATGGAAGAGTTGTGAACTAGCAAGAAGAGATGTGAGAAAGAAGGGAGGAATGGAGGTGGAAGGAAGGCAAGGCAAGGGAGGAAGAGAAGGGAAGAGAAGGGAAGGGAAGGCAAAGAGAGAGAAGGGGACAATGGCTCCCCTTGGGCTCCTGCTCTCACTCCCAGGTGATTGTAAACCTTCTCTAACATAAAAAGCTTATTGTGAACTATAAATATGCTTTCTCAACAAGGTTTTGGGGTTTTTGAGACAAATGACACAAAACTTCATCACAATAAAGGGCCAGCATTGCTTAAAGTGGGCATGGGCTTTCCGCTTCTTTCTAGTTGCTGTGCCCCTTGGGGCTCTAGGCGGCAAAGGTGGCAACAGAGGCAGCATGGGAAGCAAACATCAGGAGAAAGGCAGCCGGGCTCTGCTGTCTGCTCTGACCTCTACTCCATGTGTGTCCTTGAACAAGTCCTGGTACTGCTCAGACACTCGGTAGTTCACTTGTCAAAGAAGGACATTGGTGTCTCTTGTAACAAAGGGTATAGCCCTGTCCCAGACAGTCCCACAGCCCTAGGAAGACAGGCATCATGTCTTGTCCAGTTTCTGGTGCTTTCCCACATGCCTGTGTCCATGCTGCTAGCCCAGGACTGTGGCCGGAGAGAGAATATGCCTATGGGTGAGATGGTATCATCGTGTTGTCATTAAGGCTGTGAGGCCGAAACATTTTTCCCAAGCTCACACTCACAGGGCAGGTCCAGAGCTGGACCCACCCCATCTTATTTATCGGAGGCAGCCTCTTCAGGATGCAGGCACACAGAGCCATCTCCGTTCACCCTGGCTTCATCTAACAGGACACCTGAATATAAATGGGCCGTTCTGAGCATCTTTTTTGACTGTTTCGTTACTTATACACTATGCCTTCAGGAGAAATTAATTTACTCATTATATTTAGAGTTTTGAATGAACATCTTACATTGAAACGTGACTGGAAACAACTATTTCTCTTGCCGATAAAGCAAAACAAAGCTTGGGTTTAAAAATAAACAGCGTGCTGAGATGACAATTATATTGACAAGAATACCATAAACAAGCCAGCTCCCAATCTGATGCCTCTCGTATGGCATGCCACCTTCAACATGTTGCTGTTATACTTTCTCCCTCCTTAATTAAAACCCAGTACCTAACAAGGACTGGGTTGTAAAAGGAATTTGTTCTTCAACTTGGCTTTGTTGCAGCCATTGAAACAGTTGTGATCTAATTTGTATTTCCTGCCAGTTTTGTTATAGTTTATACTTGCAGGGTTTTTTTTTTTTCTCCCCCTCGTTGGAAAAAAAAAAAACACTTAACTCTGGACTCTTGAAACACCATCCTCACCAGAATTTTCCCATGTGGGTAGATATTTACAAGTTGCCTTTTCCACGTGCTGTTGCTATCCTGACAGTTCTTGGATTTTTCCAGTATCACCCAGATCTGTCATAATTCCCTTTGCCTGATAAATTCATCAAACACTTCTCATCTTGGCATTCAAGGCCTATCCTGAATGATTCCAACCTATGCATTCCCCAAAAGCATCTATCATACAGTCTAATCATACACCATTACTCATTTATTCCACAAGCATTACATACTGTGTGCTGAGAGAGACACAGTCCTTCTTTTTAATGTCCTGAGAAAATAAAGAAATGAGTAAGGAAATTTTGTTGCTAGGCAGACCCTCACTAGTGTTATACACAGGTGCAAAGTCCCAGGTTGGCATAAGGAAACGGTGCTGTTGAAGGATATTGAAACAGGCTTCTGAAGCCAGGCATTTGGATGGAGGTCAAAGAAAGTGCTGTTCAAAGGCAGAGGTAACGAATGATCATTCTGGAGAGTTTAGTGTGCCAATCAACCCAGACACTTCAGTACTTTCCCATACATTCCCACCTTCACCCACTCCGGAGCATCCCCCATCATCATCTCTTCTTCCTGGAAGAAGGGTCTTACGCTATTTCACCGGTTCTTGGAGCACCTGCCCCCAGGCTTGACGCTCCCCTGAAGAGCTTCTTCTCAGGGTTGTATGTGTGCATTATGAGTCTCTTAATCGTCCTGTCTGCTTTCAATGATTTACAAATTCCTCAAGCTTCAGGGCTGCTTGTGCCCCTCTCTCACTTGTTCACCCTTTTTGTTTTCTTGACTAGTTTGAAATATAGCCCTGGTGTTTTGCAAGACTTTCCTCAAGCAGTAGAATGGTCACCAGTTCCAGCTGCCATCTTGAATTCATCACAAAACTTTTTAGTGTAGGTCAGAATCATCTCATTCTCCTTTACTCCCTCACATCACATTCTTCAAAAAGAGGAAGAAAGGTTGTTCCTTTCCCTTAGTTTTGCAAAGCAACATATGACAAAAATCACACACACTAAACAGCCAGTCTTCGTTGGCCTTTCCTGACCTTTTCTCTCCAGGAAATGATGCTACCTGTTCTCTGCCTTTATTTTGTTCAAAGCTACTTGCCTTAATTGTGCTGCTACTGCCATGCAGAACCGGGAACTTGTGGAGTTCCATTCATCCTTGTTGGACAGATGATGATGTACATTCTTCACTGAAACCTGAATGCAAGATGATGTTTGTATCAATCAGCTTTCCTGCCACAGGGACATAATACCTACAATCACAATTTAAAGGAAGAGTGATTGAATTTGGCTCAGATTTTGGAAGGTTCAGTCCATGGTGGGATGAGTCCAAGGCAAGAGCATCATGGCAGGAGGGTATGGCAGAGCAGATTCTTAGTTTGTGGATGTAGGGAAGCACAGAATGGGGACAGTGCAAGAGAGGAAAGTGAGAAACCAGACCTAATACCCAAGGTTATGCCTCCATGACCCTCCAGATAGACTCATATCTGGGCTTCACTAATTTCCCAGGCGGCTCCCGATCCAATGAAGTTGACACAATTGATCTTACCCATCACAGTGGTGGTGGATTCTTGCTCAAATTTGTCCTGACGGTGTATTGATCACTGGATGTTGGGATTCCATGATGCTAGTGCCACTGCAATTGTCACACCACACCACCAACACAGTGGCACCACCATGGCACTACCCAATTAATGGATCTCCATGGAGTTAGTCTTCAGTGAAGCCCAGCCAGGTTGAAATTAAGAAAAAAGACCCACTCTGAATCAAGCAGCAGAGAGGAGACTTTTGAGACAAGATTCTCTTGCAGTTGCTTCTGCTCATTTACTTAAATATATAATGTTGATCATGACCACTTAGCGCTGACTCTACCACACAGTAGGATGCTTGCTGTGGCATGGATTATTACGTTTAGGCCTTCCCAATGTTTATGCAATAAGTACTCTCATTTTTGTAGACCTGGACATCAAAATGTGGAGCATTGAAATAGCTTCTCAGAGTTACACAGAAAGGTTGAACAGGATTTCAACTTCCCCGGCACTCTAGCATCCGAGCTTGAGTTCTTAACCACAGCCCCTGCCCCAACTCTGTACTTCTCAAGCTAGCACCCAAGGCTGAGAGCCAGAATTGCCTAAATTGTAGATTCCAGGACTCACTGCAAACCTGTTTGAACTGAGACTTAAGTATCCACATTTCTAATATCAGAGAACCAGGTGAGCTGATGCACATGAAGGGGTTGGAGCCAAAACGTTGAGGAGCACAGACCTGCAGCAGCCCACAGGCAAGGAAAAGGAGCTACCTGGAGAACGCCAGAGCTGTTAAAGGCAGGGGTAGCAGGATGGTCTGGGGGCTCCAGGTAACAGCTACTGTGCCATGAGTCAGGACTTCTCTGGTCCCTATTCCAAAATCTGATGATGCGTCAATTCTAGTGTGGCAGAAGTCTGGATGACAACTGTCTCTGTATCATCTTCTTTCTGAATCACACTTAGTGTGCAAGCAACTTTCTAGGCAAAAACCAGTATTACCCAGTTGACCTGCACCCCTCCTCAGACCTTCTCCCTCTCCCTCTCCCTCTCCTTCATGGTTCCCCCAAGATTCATACCTCAAACACTCCTGCTCCTTCAGAGGGAAACCCTTGTGGGCTATACTCCATCCCCAACAATGAGAGATTGCGGTCTGGTCATCTTGAGCATGACCATTCAAGGCAAGATGTGTTTACTCCATCCTGGAGACAGGTGAAGGTTATTGTTGTCTATAGGTAGACAGTGAGCCAAAAAGACAAGCTCAATCTAATTTGTTCACCTTGACCTTCTGCTTCGGGAAAATTGCTCTTTGCCATCTATCAAGGTTCTTTAGCAGCTAGTAGTGCATCTCTTTCTCACCTCCACTTTATGGATTTTATCAAGTTCACATGGCCTTTGGAAATCTTTTTTTTCCTCTACAATTTGAGATGTCAAGATTAGCATCCAGATATGCTTTCTCTGGAAAACCATTTAACTCAGAAAATACTTACAAAGCATCATACCATGCTGTAACACCCAGCTCTTGTCACAGGAGCAATCATATTCTAGCTGGGAATGGGCAACTGCTCTGAAATCATGAGGTGGCCTAGAGCAACATGCAAAGCATGATGAGAAAGCATGTGAAGCATTTATTTCATCCAGGGAGGATTCTTAGTGAGTTAAGTTTTGATGATTTCAATGATATGATACATTTAATCACACTGTTAGTCATTAAATGGTAATGACATCCTCAGTTCACACTTAATGTTATCTTTATGTTATTTTGCCACTTGTTTTACTGCACATATTTTCCAGAAACCTAGCACATTTCCAATGGGGTCCAGAGTTCATGCAAGGAATGGAGTCCAGGCAGACTGTAAGCTGGGTTAAACCCAGGACTCCAAAATACTAGATGAGTGAATGAGACAGCCAGGAAGTACTGCTTTCTGTGACCATCATGGTCTTGAATGTTTGAAGCATATTTGTCCAGTTTCAAAGTCTTATCATGTTTTTTAGCTTTTTTGATTCTTGTGACTACATTGTGAGGTATTTGTATCATTAGTTTCAGCAGAGGAGAGGTTTAATATTTATTAGGATTTTGATTAGCCCAACCCTATGTACCTGGACCTGGGCAGGTTGGCACTCAGTCTCTGGTATGCTTGGATTTTGAGTCCTCCTAGGTTCCCCTGTAGAAATTAGAGGTGAACGCTATTTATGAATTGCTTTTCTATGGATTACTAATCTTTCCTCTTGAGTTGCAATTCATAGATAATTATCCTTTTTACCATTTGCAATGATCAGCATATGACAAATCCAAAAAGTAACACTGAGCCAAAATGAGTGTACTCAATTTTTGTTTTTGATTTATAAATTTATATTTGGTAGGTGCCTCTTTAACTTCATTTTATAAAAACTTTTAGAGCTGGAGTGCATGTTTTATCACGTAGCACTGTCCTCTTCTGACTTCTGGTCATCCCAGGTTGCTGTGGGCTCCTTGTCACCTTGGCTCTTGCATGTCAGGCTTTTCCTGAGTCCTCCACCTCCGTGTGCTATCTGCAGGGTGGTGTTGCCCAACTCTTGGTCTTTAGCTCTTTCCCTGTTTCTGTCCTTTCTCTACTGCATTTCTTCTAAACCTCAGGGTCTATTCATTGACATGCTCGTTTTGTCTCATCTGGATTTCAAACTGACGTATCTCAATGTGTATTTGGAGCACAGCAGTCTTCTTTTTTTGACTCATCAAATATATTTATTCATTTCTTAAATATATAAAGCATTGTTATAGGCACTGAGGACACAGTAAGGAGACGATTTAAGGTTACTTACTCCCTTATAACATCAAAGGGAAACTCAGTTTCCCATTTATGAAGCCTGTTCTCCAGTTTGCCTTCGTTTAGTGAATGAGGTTGCATCTCTCCAATGGTCTTAACTGAAGACCTGGGAGTTGCCATAATGGTTCCATCTATCTCACTTCTCAAACCCTAGCCTTCAAGAAACTCTGTCAGTCCTAATCTTAACGTTTCTCCCAATTTCACCCATTCTCTCCAAAGCGCTTACAGCTATGACTAGTCTAGGAAGATCACTGTTATCTGATGGCCAAGTGGCTTCAGTGGACCCCTGACTTCCTCTCCACTCTTCACCTTCACAATTTGCACCATTGCAAGGGAGATCTTAACATATTGGACCAAATCACTTCCTAATTAAAACTGCTGTCTTTCCGATGCCATAAGGGATACAATTTGGATTTTATGCTTGGCCTACACATAAGTCTTCTGGACATCTGAACTCTGGACAGACATGTATCCAAATTCATGTTACTGGTTTCTTATCACTTTTCCTGCTACCACATTAGTCTTCCTACTGGCTCTTACATATTCTAGAGCTCTCTCACACTTTGGGAGTTCCTCATATGCAATGCTTTTGACTGGATATTCTTTCTTTTTTCATTTATTCCTTGGCTCCTTTTCAACCTTGGAAGTCATGTTCAGTGATCCACTCTGGAGAGGCCTACTTTGAGTGTACTTTGTATCTGGTCCCAGTATTTCATTCTTTCTAGCACTTAGCACAGTTGTGATTAGTTTACAGATTTTTTGGGGGTTGAGATATTCTAAAACCTCCTTTCCCACTAGAATACAAGGTGATTGCAGGCAGACACCATGGTAGCTCACTCACCAGAAGTGGTGACTTCTCATGCCTGGCAGGTAGAAGGCCCACAATTAATACTTGCAGATTGAATGAATGATTATTTGTCATCTGAAAGGCAGGCTCCTGAGACTCCTGCTCAAATTTAATCAAATATCTTAAAGCAAGTTATCGATTTTTTTCTTGAATGAAACATGAATAATAACCTATTCTATCGTATTTTTTTAAACACTAATGAGCTAATTTCAAATTAAATACAGAACAGTTTTTCTCCGAGTGCACAGTCAATAAATATGGAAGTTGTTCCTCTTCTGTATTCAGGGCCACATGAAAAAGTGCAGCAGGTGCTGCCTCAGATGAGTTCTGGATTTTCATGTAGTGGCATTTGTCATTGGGTCATGAAAATTTGAATTAATCATAGCTGCCAGTCCTTTCTGAGTCCTTCTTCATGCCAGACTCAGTGGAGAAAAGTAAGGTGTGAGCCTTGGAGGAAAATCCGGCTGAGGAGAGAGACAAATTCAGACCGAGCTCAAGGGAGGTGATGAAAGTGATGTAGTGTTGGATAAAGATAAAGAAGCATAGATACTTTAAAAGTCCAAGGGAAAGAGATTAAAATTGTCCCTGAGTTAAGAAAAGGCTTCATGGTGGTGGTGACACTGTGTTGGACTTTGGGAATAAAATACTCTTCGGGAATAAAATAAAACATGAGAAAATGGAAAGAAAGGCAATAGATATGAAGCACCCTTCACAGACTAACGGATATCCTGTATTCTACCAGACACTAAATCCCATGAGCCCCATGGACAAGGACTCCTAGTTTTGTTACTGTTGCTGTCCTCTGATTGCTTGTTTTAGACAAGAGAAATGAATTTGAGAATTGGCATATTTTTCGTAAGGGTGCTCGACTAACAACAATGAGAAAGTTTTGGGATCTGAGCTTTTGAACTTGGCTCTGCCCTAGCTGCTCCTTGTAGATCCAGAATTAAGCAGGTGGCCCTAGGTTTCCCTCCATCATCTTCTCCTGCCAGCTGAGGACCGCACTGGGATGACCCTCTTCCTAGTATTGTACTCGTCCCAAGTAGCCAAAACTGTCTCCCCTGAGCATGTTCCCCAAGCCCTACAGGGGTGAGCTTTAAGTTTTCCAGCAATCTCTAGAGTGTGGGAGAGGTCTAGGATGCCTGGGCTGAACTCGAAGACTGCAGAGTAGAGTAGGGACCCATCGTGTGGGTGGTTATGCCGCAGAGCCCACCTTCTAGAGCACTGTGCATACTGCGAGAGCCTTTTCTCCAGAAGAGAATCATTTTAGCTGGTGGAAACCTCCCCTCTCCTATTTGACCCATAACCCAGTGTTTGCAAGAGGTGAGGCCTGGTGAGGTGCCCAGGGGCTCAGACAGGAAAGCAGTCACCACGAGACACGTGAGGCTGCTCCTCATTGCTAGCACCCAGTATTGAAGAAGGCTCCCACTTAGGTCTTGAACCAATGCTTTTTGTCACAACATCTTGTGCTGGCAGTAGAAGGAGGCAGGGGCTTCCAGGAGGATGAGGCAAACCCGATGTCATAGCTCCTTGCAGTAACAGAGGGACACTGAGAACCCTCCCACCTAGGTATGCAAATCCTGCCCCATGTACTGCTCTTATCCTTTCCCTAACCACCCATCCACCACCTTACACAGCTGGCCCTATGAATTGATGGGTTCTCTCTGTCCCTGACTTCACAAACCACTAACTGAAAATATTTTTCCAATTTTACAACTGTACTACGTACTGTCCAGACTTTCTTGTCACCATTTCCTAAACATCACAGTATAATAACTACTTCTATGTTTGTGCTGTATTAAGTACTATAAGTAATACAGAGATGATGTGAATGAACAGGAGGCTGCATACAGGATACATGCAAATACTACTCCACTTTATATAAGTGACAGGAGCATTGTCAGATTTTGGTGCCCATGGTGGGTCCCACCTACCATGGATACCTTTGGAAGACTACGATGGCACTAACTTCTCACTAAACATCCAAAGAGAAAGAGCAAGGACAGGAGCAGGAAGGGAGATACAGGGCCTGTTGAAACAAATCTGACTGCCTAATTGAGAGGGTATTGGTCATAATGCAGAGTTTGGGAGGCTGAGAAGACCTGGATTTCTGTGCATAAGAGAAGATGAGGCCCGTGGAGACTTCCTCTGCCTAGTGAAGGAGCCTGGGACTGGGGCCCAGTCTCTCAGAGAACCTTCCAGGAGAGAGAGGCATCAGACCTTGGGAACTGCAACCTGGTGACCCGGATGTGAGGGGCACTTGGCTCATGGCTAGGACTTGACTTTTTTTTTGAGACAGGGTCTCTGTATGTAGCCCAGGCTGGCCTCAAATTCACGGTGACCCTCCTGCCCCAGCCTCCCAGGTGCTGGGATTACAGGCTTGTGCCACCACACCCTGCAGCTAGGGTTTGACTTTGCCTCCTACTGTGTTGGCTTTAGGCTCTGTTCATGGTGCCCTGGGGAGGGACCACTGTGCAGAGAAACTGACTGAGGACCGGGAGGCAAGATCAGAAGGGGATGGATGGAGAAAGCGAGGGACCGATGAGGAGGAGGAAGAAGAGGCCACCAGGGGAGCTCAGCATCAGATGCTCTTGATTCAGGGAGCCCACGGAAGTACCAGAGAAGATTCCAAGGCTCTATGGGGACCTGAGGTTGCACTGCAGGCCGAAGGAGGAGGCTCAAGGGAGCTGTGCTCCACTGAGCTAGATAGTGTGAGTCTTCCTGGCCATGAGACCTGCAGCTCGGCCAGTGCAGGCTCCACACAGGCGGGTCCAAGCCGTGAACCTGTGCCTGCCCCTGCGGGTCCTCGGTGGTGGGTGCTGGCCTCTTCCCAGACTCCCCCCTGCACCCTAGATTTCCCATCTCTAGCTCAGTTGCAGGCTGCGTGCCTGTGACCCTATGCAGCAGAGGGATTTGCTGTTCTAGGCTCTGAGCCCAGGCAACCCAGCAAGTAGGAGATGAAGAAGTGCAGATGCCTTCAGGCTGAGGGGAGATAGGTGAAGAAATGTCAGTGGTTTCCTGGACTCAGGAAAATAGCCCAACCTAACAAAAGACACAAGTCCACTGTTCGCGACGCGTGCATTCTCGCATTCATTTATTCATTCATCGGTCCCACCTGGGCCGCCCTCAGCATCCGCCTCCCAGCAAGCCTGCGTAGTGCAGGGGCTGACGGCTCCCACTGCCGTCCAGGCTGACATCTCAGAGGGGGTCTTTCCTCCTTCACCCCAAACCCCCATCAGTCCCTTTTCTCCTCTCTTTGCCTTCCCAATGGCATTATCTTTTTTTTATTTCAGAATAAAACTTATGAAAATTGTTGAAACACACACTACAAAGCAAAACCTTATTTTTTTTTTAACATTTGGCAGAGAGCTCCTCAACCCCCAGCCCCCCAAAAGAGGCAGCCATGTCAAAGACACTGTCTCCCCCCTTTGACATTCACGCCGTGCTCAGAGTCAGCTGGGGTCTCTCGCCTCTGACAAATTTGCATCTCTTTGAATGTGACGCTTGAAAAAAGCCGGAGCCGCTAGATTAAATTTTTTTTTTTTTTTCCGTCGAGAAAATGAGAAAAGCCTCTATCTCTCGGCAGAGTCTACTGGGAAGATCTTTATTCTGATTCTTGTTAGAATTGTTTATCACCCTGACAGGCCAGACTCGGACGAGATAAAGGCTCGGCAGCATCACGGGGCCTGACAGTGGTAGGACACGCAGAAAAATGAAAGGAGCAGGAGAAAATATTATTAATAGATGCCGACTCGCTTTGCCTGCGTGGCACGTCAGGGAAGGGAGAGGCAGCCACGGCTTGATTGCAGGCCTATGAAGTTCTGTCCAAAAAAGAAGCTATTTTTCATTAAGTGATAGAAGGGCCTTTTTCATGTTCTTTCCTGAGGAGCTGATAACTTATGCAGTTTATTCTAACCCTGCTGATTTCTGTCAGGGGAAGCAAACTCCTGAAAGATGGCTCCGACTTGTCCTTTCAGGGAGAGGAGGCCGGTTTGACAGACACGCTGCAGAGCCCGGGGCCCTGGCCTGGCTGCTTCCCGGTCCCCGGACTGCGGTGGCGCCTGTGAGCGCAGCAGATCGGGGAAGGGAAGAAGAGAGTTCGGGCGGACGCTGCGCCTCCTGCCTCCCCGGGGCCTCTCCGCCTGGTCAGTGCTAGATTTCCACTGCAGGCCCCTGGGTCCAAGCCGCTTCAGAAAATACACTCTCCGTGCCCGGATGAGACGACTCTCGCGGCCATGCTGCTGCTGAGCAGGTTGCTGTGAGGAAACGCCACGCACAGTGGCCTCACGGACGGAGATCTGTTGTTCTCCCCATTCTGGAGGCTGAAAGTTGAAGTTCGGGTTCGCGGCGAGCACAGTGGGTGGCTCTGGAGGGCTCGCCCCTGGGCTTGCGGATGGCTGCCCTCTCTCGGGGTCCTCGCCTGGCCTCTCCTCTTTCTGCTCACCCTTGCACCCTTTTCTCCTGAGGACGCCAGGAGGTAGCAGGGGTGGGGATTTCAGCAGAGCAGTTTGGGAAGAAACAATGGCGTCATCACTGCCAGGCCCTGATTCTTTCCTGGACTCGGGACCCGAGGCCGCCCTTGCCCTGCCGCATCCTTCAGGCTCCCAGGAAGTGGCTTATCAGGTGCTCTTTGGCCCGTGGCCCCTGGGCTCTGGGGAGGCTTCAAGGGGCAGCATGGTGGAGAGGAGCTATGGATGTGAATCTGTGCTTGGGCTGAGCAGTAGAGAGACTCAGGCTACGTCGCTGAACTTTCTGGGCCTCAGTTTCACCTCCTGTGGAAGTGATGGCATTTCTGCTTGCTGCCCAAACCAAATGGGGACTGAATTAGATGAAGGCCAAGTCACAGGTCTTGTCTGTCTTGAGGGACGTGTGGATTATAGGGTTATGTGCAGGGCCGGGCTTGCCGAGGGCCTTCTGTGCAGAGAGAGGCACTGCCACGGGGCAGCCCAGGGAGGCTGCATGCACGGTCTGCATGAGGCTTTGGCTTGGCTGTGCACTGACCGTCAGTGTGGCGGGTCTGACACCAGAGCCTTGTGGGACCAGCTGAGCTTCCTTTGCAACCAACTCCTGATTCTGAGTCTCCTCATTCCTCCCCCTGGAAGCCAGGCACCTGGCAGAGAGCTCTGCAAAGACTTAGCTGGGACCACTCCAGCATCAAGGACCATGGAATCCACACCAGTAACAGTTGGGGTGGGGACTGGGGAAAGTGGAAGTTAGGCTGGAAGAAATGGATGTGGCCCAAGCATCTCTGTCCCTGTGGGGTCCATGGAGCTTCAGGGATGGGCAAAGAAGCTGGACATCCACAAATGAGCTTGGGTGTAGACAGAAGGACACTTTGGCCTTGCCTGTCCCATTCACTACTTCAGAACGTGATTCGTCAGTTTGAACTTCAGTGGCCTCTTATGTAACATGGAAGCGATTGTAATGGGAAGAGTTGTGATTATTAAAGTTTGCACATCAGATGGCATAACCCCTGCAGTAATACTCAGTTTACAGCTGACGTACTCCCGTTGTCCCTGAGGAGAATGGAGGTGATGATGGAGACAGTCATTTGCTCGATAACTAAGTACACACCACTTGACCCATGCCAGGCACTGTCCTTGGTCTTCCTATTCTTCCTTTCATTCGAGGTGCATGACAATCTTAGTGAGTAGGTGTCATTGTCCACATTTTAAAGATGAGGACCTTGATGATAAAGAAACATCAGAGACTCCTGTGTCACACAACCAGTAAGAGATGGATTGGCTGGGAGGCTGCTAGATGCTGGCTGTCGAGTCTGGGATGGTCTTTCATTTTACCAGACAAACTCAAGAAAATTATCAAATGCCCCAATGAGGTCGTGGAATCCAAAAGGATGTCCTTTCTCTACCATCTTGGCCCATTGGGTACAAAGTCGCAAGATGAATCCTATAGACTGGTAGAAATTCCTTTAGCCCTTGCAGACCTTAAAACCTATTGATGCAAGCGACTCAGAAAGAGAGCTGGAGGATCCCAAGTATTTTCTGGCTGGATAGAGAAATGTTCCTACAGAAGTTAATCCTGGAGAGAAATCTCTGGCTGAATCCTCAGGGCCTAGGTTAAAAGTCACTTCCATCATGGAGCTTTCCTGAAGTCCTCCAGCGTAGGAAACTGTCTTCTACAACAACCAGGAATGCGCTGTTCATCTATTTTCAGGTAGCACGGCACAGTGCAATCATTTCTGGACCTGCGTGGCTTTCATCCTTGACTCTCTGGAACTGGAGTCAATCCTGTGGTGCTCAGTGAATGTCTCTGAGCAGACCTGCTGGGCAAGCTGACCTTTATCAGATTACTGAGATCTGCTGTCACACTCAGCTCTCCACTTGCCTTTCAGCCTTGTGCTGGTTCTTCCCATTGGCAGAACACAGCTGAGCCAGACCACAAGAGAGTAGAATTGTAGTGTTCAGACCCAGCTTTCCGTAATAAAGAGAATCTAGAAGGACTAGGGTGGGGCCAAATGCCAGCATACAAATACACACCACATCACCTCTGAGTACTCTGCCACTGGCAGCTGTGTTCCAGCACATGCTTTGTGCAGTGTTAACCATAGATGAAGTGTTAACCGTAGACAAAGTCAACAGAAGCCAAACCCAGTGAGGACAAAAAAGATCACCAAAACCAGCGAGGTCATTTACAGGGAAAGTAAATATTCTCTGAGTGTAATGATTCAATCTTTTGACCTGACTCTCCATCACTTAAAACAAATACTTTACTAATATTTGTCAATTACCTGACTGACCAATGGGTATCTTTTGTTCCACAATGGTTATAAATGGAAGTTCAAAAGTCTTTTTGTACAGGTCAGTCTCAGAAGTGATCCAAAGACCTTTGGAAAAAGTGATCTTCAATGAGTGGTCATCATGGTCTATGAGTCTCCAAGTCCCAAAAATTCTGTATTGTGTGAATCCTGTGAATGTTAGTTAAGATCACTTAAGCCACTGGGAAAAAAATGATGCCCACGTGTATAAATAAGGGCTTCAAGATTATCACACCCAACATGGTGTGTCCGGTCTGCAGAAGTGTGGACTCTGTACTGGGACTCAGGAAGCCGCTCTTCTCTAACTGGTGGCTCCGCTATCCACCAACATTGCTCTCATTGTCTGCATCTGACCAGTAGAAGGGGATGGAGGGTACAAGGTGGACCTGCTCCCTCAAAACCCAGCAGAAGTGACGCTCATTGCTTCAATCCATTCCAATAGCGAGAGGTAACCCAGGGCCAACATGAGGACACTGGGAAATGTGGACAAGTGTGTGCAGAGCCAGGAGGGGCCTTCTGTCCAAGGGCTATTCCTCTCCGCTCTGCAGCGAGCCTGTGTGAGTGTATGGAGGAGGGGGTGCAGGTGTTGCTGTGTTTTTTTCCAACATAGGTTTTCGAAGATGACAGGTATACATGGTTTAAAAATTGCTTCAATAATTATTTAATTTGCTAGAGCATCACAAGATCCTGTTGTTGTTATTGCCTTGCTTGTCCTGTTTATTTATTTATCCCTGGCAAGGGAAGGAGAATGTACCTACATTTGGCTAAGCGAGTCACACACATACCATTTCCCTTCTCCTCTCAGGAACTCCAGGAGCTGGGATTGGCCACTCTTATGAACAGATAAGGGCTGGGAGGCGGACAGAGCAGCTCTCTCAAGGACTCTGCATGTGACACTGCAAAGGCCTAGTATCAAGCCAAGTTGTACCCCGATGGTGCCAGCCTCCTGATGTGGGGAGAGAAGGCCTTCACGTCCCAAGGCCATGAAGTTCCCCAGAAGCAAGGACACAGGGAGGTGTCGCTGCACAGAAATGGCCCCAGTTTCTATATCAGATGCTCAGGAAAGTCCTCACTGTCACAAAAAATGTGCGTGTTGATGTTCGCCAATCATGGAGCTTCTAGTTTATCTGTTGTTTTCTCTCCTTTTGATGGTGATGTGGGGAAGGGAAATGTTCCACTGTAAGAAAAGTCATGAATGAGGAACTTGCAATGAAAGCCAAAAGCCCATGCCATGCCACCCTGGAGGGAGAGGACTGAATATTAGGGTCCTACCCCAAAGACGGTGGATGTCTGCAGGTAAGAAGGGCTCAGATCTCTGTGGCTCTTGTCAGTGTAGCCATGACCTAAAATGAGTCTTATCTTCCAGCTTTTCAAGAGCAGCTGAAAATCCGAATGTAAAATTCTCATTTTAAACTTTGCATCAATGAAAAAAATAGTAACAAAGTCAAATTGGTCACCATTGCAGGCTGGATTCAGAGCCTGAGACAGCAGGGTTGGGCCCTGGGTGTCAGTGGGTCTGCTTGGATCAGGTCAGCCTACACTGCAGGATTTTCTTTCCACCGCCACAGCCTCTGCCTATTGTGCTACAGACAAAGTCACAGCTCTACCAGGGACCCAGACTTCCTGAGTTCCTGCTTGGCACGAGGCAGGCACGGAAGGGGCAGTGGACAGAGGCAGCAGCCCGCTCTGTGACCTTTGAGGAAGCCTGGTCCTATGAGGAAGATGCAAGCATTTCCGTTGGAGTATGATTAGGAGCCATGGGGAAACTCAGATGCGTTCTCCTTCTGCATTGGCAACTGAATGGACAGAGCCACATGAGGTGTCAAATACAGGTTTTACGTGCGTGTGAGGGCATGCGTGCATGCATGGGCACACACACTTGCTGCTATGTACTGCTGTCCAAGCATCCATGTGATTCCTAACTGGAGGTGGGATATTGTATCTTTTTAAAAACCATAACCAGCAACAAACTTCAGTCCGTGTAATTTTAGCGAGGAGGCAAGTTTGCCAAGGTGCAGCCTGTGACTGTCAAGCTACTGTTTTGACAAAATACTGTATGAGTGTGATTGTGTCTGTACAAAGAAGGAAGGCAAAAAATAAAATAGAAGAAGACAAGAAAAGCAATATATAATTTTTAAGGAAGTAAATGCAATAAAAGAAGGATAAGAAATTTATGTTAGAAAACGGTTGATGTTCACTGTTGTCATGGGTTGTGTTAAAAGCTTTTATCTATAAAAGTGATATCCAACTATCCAGTTAATTCTTTTTTTTTTTTTTGGTACCAGAGATTGAACTCATGACCTCATGCTTGCCAGGCTGGCGCTTATGCTTGCTGAGCTAAATCCCCAGCCCTATCCAGTTAATTCTTTAAACATCATTCCAGCAAATATCTCTAGTGTCTGCTCCATGCTAGGTATTGTGGTGGCCTTGGCCTTGCCTACTGCTCAGGCCATAGTTTCTGTACTCCACAGTCTTGTGCAACTACAGGCAACTGCTATCAATTCCCTAAGTAACTACAGTGGCCAATATTTTATTGTGAAATCCATGTAAGTGTTCCCAGGAGTAGCAAGCAGGAAGCAGCATATACATTAAGTGCATACTCTCAGGGCAAGGTGTTTTATGCTAATATGTTTCATGCACCTAACCACTCAGGTCAGATCATAGTATAAAGCAGGCAAAGCTTCGAGAAGCCTGCGATAGCAGGGCGATTAAAAGACGAAGGCCCAGCTCAGTCACTTTCTGAGTGACCAACACCTTTCCTAATCTTACTGCTCTCCACTGTGCTTGTCTATGATTTGGAGATTATAGCAATATGACTGTTAATTTTGGTTCATAATCAACCACCTCAAAATTCGGTGGCTTAAGCCATAATGATTTGTGCTTGTGGCTCAGCTTGTATGAGTCTGATCAAGGCTGGGCTCAGCTGGGCAGATCAACTGCAGCAGCTCTGGGCATGATTCTCACTATGGGTCTGTGGATGGGGTGGGTGGGTGGCTTTCTTGCCCAGTGCCTTGTGTTTTCCATGGGCAAGTGAGCTTGCTGAGATGTGTTCTTTCCATGGCAATGACAGAGATGCAAGAAACCAAGTGCCATCTCTCAAGTGTCTTTGAAGTCCTTGATCACATCCCAAGGATGGCTGCCCATTGGCCAAACCATGTGCATGACCATGAACAGAGTCATTCAGTGGAGAAGTGGATTCTACGTCTTGGCCATAGAGTGAGGCAAGAATATATATACAGCGTGTTTGAAAATGAAGGTGAGATTTAACTCTAAAAAATTGTTACAGAAAAAAGATACAGTGTCAGTAACCCCCATTCAAGATACCCTCACCTCTTGCTTCAAACACACTTATCTCATCCTTCTTGCCACTTTCTGAAGCAGTTCTAGATGTGCTCTTTCATGAGTGTCTTTATTGTGTTGTCATGGTTGCCTTAATGTTCTGAATTGATTCAAAATGTTTATCTTTCATGGTCATTTTGATTTTAGGGAAGAGCCAGCAGTCATACAGTGCCAGATTGGGTGGGTGAATAAGGTGGGTAAGGAAACACTGTATAGTTTTCATCAGCCTGCCTTCCTCTTAGATGGCACTCAGCAGCAGCATTTGCTCTATTTTTGATCAGACTTTGTAAAGACATTCGTGAAAGAAAACTTCCAGAACTACTTCAGAAAGTGGCAAAAATGATGGGATAAGTGTTTTTGAAGCAATTTTGAGGGGGAATAATGGCAATGTGCCTTTTATTGTAATAATTTTTTAAAAAATTTAAACGTTCCTCTTATATTTGGATCACATGTAGTATTTTTGAATGATATTCTAATTTACTAAACTATCCATCTTATATTGTTTTGAGAATCATACATAAAAATGATACAGTATGCTTAATAAAAAACTAGGACACAATGACAGATCAATGAAGCTGGGTAGCTTTATTATTATTATTAGAACAGCAGTGCTTTATTTGACAGATGATTCAACTGAGATTCAGAGAGGTTACATGAATTTTTTTGTTGTTGTTGTTGTTTGTTTGTTTGTTTGTTTTTTGGTACCAGGGATTGAACTCATGACCTTGCGCTTGCCAGGCAGGTGCTTGGGCCACAGAGCTAAATCCCCAGCCCCAGAGGTTACATAATTTGTCTTGGAACTCATGGTGCTAAGTGAAAAACCACAATACAAAGTCATATTATCAAAAAAACTTTTCTTTTTGATGGAAGACTAGGAACCTATCTGGCACTGGGAGGTAGGCCACAAGGTTTCGATAAAGGCAGTATAAAGATTCTAAATATCCACAGTGCCCCAACTTAGGAAGGTTTGGGGAGTGCAGGCAGGAAATGGGGGTGGGCAGACCGAGCCACGTCCCAGGAACAAGAGCAAGATGACACTGCTGTGCAAAATGTGTGCCAGCTGAAGGGTGGGGAGTTCCTGAGCCGGGCTTTCCCACTGATCGCTACCTGTCCCCTGGCTCCTCAGCAGGGAGCCGGGGGGCTGCACTGCCAGCTGGAGACTCCCCTCTTCGTGTTCAGCCAGCAGAAGGAAGAAGGGTCCTCTAGCTTTCTTCATTCACGCTATTGTTTCTTTCCTTTCCTTCAGGACCTTGAATTTATAAGTATTACCTTTTTCAGAACTCTCTGAAAGTACTACATTTAAAGCAGAGAGGGTGCTGGGGTCCCCAGCCCTCTCTGTTGCTCTGTGTCAGGAGCCTCACATGGCCTAAAGGACAAGCTGAGATGCTGGTGTGCGCCTCCCGCCCCTCCTCACTCTGTGTCCTCTGTCCCTAGATAGTGAATATATTGTATGACACGTTAGCCAGGTCGCACATTCAGAAAAACACTGGCGTTGCACGTTTCCCAGTTTCCCATGGTAGGTTTGTGAGTCTCCCATCATCAGACTGTCCGAGTCGGCCTGTGCACCTCCACAGCTCCAGAAGGAAGTTCCAGATGTCTCCTGACTTGCACGTCCTTAGCTGTCTCATAGTCACTCAATCGCTTGATGATCTGCGGTGGAGAGTGTAACAGTAACATGTGAACTTGTTGCTGAAACTGGAAAATGCTTGAAAGAGTGATTTGTTAACAATATGGACTATGTTCCTTTCTCAGGGTACACATTAGGAGAGACATGTCCTCAACTAATGTTTCTCAGTTGTTTTGTTGATTGTCACCTACGCCAAATAAAAAAGGTGTATGGAATCTCATGAAATAGCAATTATGAGCAACGCTTTTTAAGTAATGTAAACAAGAGTTTCAGTTTGTTGGAAATGGAGCTTTGAAATTGGAGTGAGCTGGTTTCCTACTTCTACTCTGCCTCTTTATAGGAGGGGACCCTAAGTCTCCCTCTAATGCTCAAAGTTCTAATTCTTGTCTTGTAAAATGGGGATAGTAAGAGCAGCTTCACTCCTGGGGTACAGTGAGCACCAAATAAATTGAATATAAATGCTTTGCCCAGCATCCAAAACCAAGGCAATGATGAATCAATGTTTAATACAGAAGTGATCAAAAAAGTACTTCCTGTGGATAGTTTTCTTTAAACTAAATAAAGATTAAAAAGACAGTAATTACTCAGGGCATGTGGATTTGAGGATCCCATTGTTAAGATTTCGTTCTTCCTTTCTCCTTAGATTTCCAATCTGTCATCACTGAGATCCCAGGTCTTAAAATTGGTTTTTCATATTAATTGTAAGTCATCAATTTTAAAAACGAAGCAGATCTACCTTTACTCTGCAGGTAGATGGTGAGTGTGTAGATGCTGGGGCAATGAAGCAACTCTTGGGTCACCTTAATACAGAAATAGACTTCTTTGGGATTTAAAAATGTTTCCATTTACCCAGGTCAATATTCTATGCATAGTCAAGGATCAGTTTTCATCTCCCCTGGAGGTATGCTTTTCAGGCCCCTCTTTATCTACATACTTATAGAGTACAAATGAAATTGAGTGCATTAATTGTTACCATTAGAATGAAACTCTATTTGTGAATGTTTCTATCATCTGAACAGCTTTGTTTGGGCTGCAGAGACAGACAGCCTGTCCCACACTGTACCCTGAGCTCCTGACTCAAAGACCTGCTGGGTCTCTTGTTTCACATGCCCCTCAGACAGCCAAGAATCAGCCTCACTCCTCCATTCCCTGCCAGAGACTGATGTCTGCCACCTGCCACCCACCAACTACTACCCACCAACCATCACACACCACCTATTACCCATCTCCCAGCACAACACAGCAGTCACCACTCATCTCTGACCACCCACCAGCCATGACCCATCTTCCACCATACATCAGTCCCCGCCCAATGCCCATCCACAACCACACATGAGCCATGACACATCACCCACAATGCAAGACCATCACCCATCTCCCACCATGCAACAGCCACCTGTGACTGCCAATCACCCACCACTCACAAGTCACCTCCCATCTCCCACTGCTCACCACCCATCACCCACCAGCCATCTGCTATCACACATTAGCAACACCCATCACTCATCTTCTACCACCCACCAGCCACTGCCAGGAATCAGTACCCACCAGCTAACACCCAGCACCCATTGCCCACCAGTCACCTTCCATCTCATACCACCTCTCACACACCATCCACCATCCACCCACCAACACCCATCTCCTACCGCTTCTCACCCACCATCAACCACTCATCACTCACCAGACACCAGACACCAGTCACCACCCATTCGCCATTACCCACCACCCACCAGTGATCATCTGTCACTCACAGCCACCACCCACTGTTTGCAAGTCACTAGCCACCACCTATCTCTCGTTACCTGTATCCCACAACTCACCCCTTTCCAGCCTTCAGCCACCATCCATCGTCAACCACCTATCAGCCACCAGCCACAACCCACCACCTGCAGCGTTCTCCTACCACCAGCCACCCACCAGCTATCACCCAGCTCCTACCTCCCACCAGCTACCTCTCAGCACCCAGCATCAATCACCCACCACCCATCACCACAACCCAACTTCCTGGAGGGTCAGCTCCTCCTCCCCCTTCTTCCTTCCCACTCCACTCTGCTGCCTGTAGGACAAAATGACAGAAAGAAACATTCACCGTGAACCCTCAAGTCACTCTGCCTTTCCTGACTTTTCACAAGGACCCGTGAGCAGGTTACTGAAGATGTTCGAGGTCACAGTCCTGCATTAGCGGAGCTGCTCCTTTCAATGCCTCTTCTTATTTTAAAATAACATTTATTTCTGTGCCCAGCCACACACTGGAGATCCCGTAATCTGTTTCTAAAGGGGTCACCACACATGCTGCTTATAATCGTTCTCTGGTTCTAGAACAGCTGTGCGATAAAGGCCACCTCCCTCCTTGTGACCTGGTCTTTGCCCCACTTGTGGATCTCATCAGTACTGTCTCATATTTTATCCTTCATAAAACACAATAACTTCCACTTTTCACTACTGGTTATTCTGTCTCACCCCTCTGTGCCTTCACTTATGTAGTCCCTTTAGCCTTCCACCAACGCACGTGTAGCCACAGCCCCTGTCGTGTCCTTTCTTTTCCTCCTGCGAGACTCAGATCAGTCACCAGCTACCCCAGGCACCTGCTCAGACTTCTTTTTCCTTCCCCACAGGGTCTCTGGGGCTCTGCTCAGTGCTTTCACGGCATCTTGATCTTTTCCTTCGCATGTGTTGACCAAGTGTGCCCAAGGCCTGGTGCGAGGAGAACCCTAGCCCAAGTTTATGGAGCCCTTGCTGAATTACGGTTCTACAACTGGGACATCTCACCTGATCACTTCGGATCTCAGGTTCTGTGTTTGTAAATGGGCTTGTTAAATTATATTGAAGAGGGTGGCAGTTTTAAGTAGATTAATAAAACAAAACAAAAAAATGCTTGGTGGGCACAAGGAGAATCACCTAGCACTACGATATTTTTAATATCACAGAAATATTCAATTTAAATGACCCTGATATTCAGAAATATTCAATTTAAATGACCATTTGTTCTGGTTTGTGTCTAGAGGTCCTTCCAAAGCCTCATGCAGTCATTGGTGGGGCTTTTACAGAGGTGGCTGGATCCAGAGGATGTGACCCTGGGATTGATTCATGGGGCAATGCTAAGATCAAGGGCACTAGGATTAAGGGTGTGGGTGTCGCACACCCTAAATAGCTGGATAAGACATAAGGGACAGAAAAAGAGCTGCTGTTGTCCCTTATTGCTTTGCTATCTTCTGTCTGCCTCAAACTGCTTCTCCTCTGCTGGGTCACCCTGCCTTGGAACCAGCTCACTATGGACTGAAACCTCCACAAACTGAGTTAAATAAACGTTTCCCTCTTTAACTTTGGGCGTGGTGCCTTTTGTCTCAGCAATAAGAGAAAAGTAAGACACCACTCAAACAAAAATCAGACTAGAAATCAAATCAAGAAAGGCTGTAAAAATTATAGTGCTAGAAGTGTGACTTTTGGGGTAACACAGCCAGGAGTGAATCCTGGGTCCACCAGTTAGTAAGTTTTATGGTTTCAGGTAAGTCGCTTACCTCTCTATGCCTCAGTTTCCTCACATAGAATTGGGAATAATAATAGAGTCATTGTGATGTTTCACTGTACATTTTTAACTCTTAACTTAGTGCTTGGCCATTGGGGAAATCCTTCAGTAAATAACTATTTTTACTGTTACTATGATTAATGCACTTTATTAGGAAAGGTCCTTTTGATGTCACAGTAAAAGAAAGCACTGATACCCAAACTGCATAATACCATTGGTGATGGAAATTAGAATGCATTTCTAGTACTCATGAAGAATAAAAACAGAACACACATACCCAGGCATGACTGGTAGCTTTACCCAGGGGACGGGGAGGTAAGATGTGCTGTTCAAGGTAGAATAATGTTGCCCTTCATTTGAAATATTTAAATGCTTTATATATGTAATTTAGCAGTAAGATTAAAAATCAAAGTAAAATAAGCCTGGGCAAAATTCTAGCACATGGGTTTGTAAAGAAGAGAGAGCTTTTTTAGACATCTGTGAAATTATTTTCCCTCAATAACAAAGCTCTTCAGGATTGTAGTTTCTAGAAAACTGTTATGGAGAATTGTATGGTAGAAGTACTCGGTTATCAGCTGAACGGCAGGGAAAGGTGGAGGAAGTAAGAGCAGAAAGATGAGAAGGCCCGGCCGCTCCCATCTCTGGTTGTGTGAGGAGGGGAGGGGCTACACTGAGTTGAACACAAAATGAAGAGAAAGTGAAGGATGCCCAGGTGCCGAGGGTTAGGAGAGTGAGAACTTGGAGGTCAATGAGACCCCAGAGTCTGCCTTCATCCCGAGTGCACCTTGCGAGGTGGAGGAAGAGCTACGACAGCCACGGCGAACCTGTGCTACGGGTGCTGCAGCAAGCACACAAAGCCCTCTCCGTGCACTTAAGTCACCCCAGCCTTGCCCCGGGAGCCACGCATCAGACATTCAGGTTTAATTGCAGTGTTGGCAACTTGTGATAAATAAGTGAGTTTTCGTTTGCAGTTAGGCACCGGGTCTCTAAAAGCTGGACTGTGGGCTCCCTAGCACACCCAAGACTTACAGTGTAGCCATGGGCACACAAAGCCTGGCCCCAAAATAATCATGCTCAGTGTAAGAACGAACTAGACATAAACTAGTTTTCCCAGGGACTTTAACCTTGGCATGAATGGGAAGTAAAACTAACATCTCTTGGAATATAATATAAAATGGTTTCAAGTCGATTATACACTCAGGCACTTGGCAATGGCCAATGCAAATGGTTTTTGGAGGAAACCCATTTTCAACAGTAGATTTAAGGAATTTCTACAAAGTTTTCTTTAAAAATGAGCTCATAATTTTAAAATAATGTAAAATACAATGAAATAAGGGACTGTTAGTAGCATCCAATAATACAACAGACAGAGTCAAGATTGGGAAAAATGCATATTCAAATTATCTGAGCCAAATAATAATTTTTTTTTGCAAATTCATCTATAGTGACAAAAAACAGATCAGTGGTTGCCTGGGGAGAGAGACTCTGGAGGGGAGAGGCGGGAAAGACTAAATGAGGCAGTGGTGGATATGTTCCCTGTCTTGATTGTCATCATGGTTTCACACATGTACGAATATGTCAAGCTTATCAAATTGTACACTTTAAGTATGTGAAACTCATTGTATATTTTTATACCTCAGTGAGGTTGCTTAAAAAAAGAAATTTTATGTGTTACAAAGTGAAAGAAAATACCAAAAAATTGGATGCATTGTGAAATGTTAAAAGTGAATGATCTGTTGTATTAAAAGAACCAAATAGACAAGTAAAAAATTTTAAAATGATAATTAGAATTTAAATCTCAGTGGCTGTTTAACCATTGATTAGGTACAGATGGTGAATGGTTCAATGACATGAAAACCACTGGAGACATGGTCCTGAATGCTCCTGAGAAAGAGGAAGAGGAGAAAAGAATGCCCAAGTGCGGTGGGAAGGGCCAATATGTACGTATGTATGTATGTATGTATGTATGTATCTGTCGGTCTATCTATTTATCCTGAGTGGCCCAAAAGCACAACATGTGAGAGAAGAGCAGAGATGGCAATTAAGAGATAATAATACCTGCAATTTCACCATAGCTGAATAAAGACATCAATCCAAAAATTCAGGAGGCCGAATAAATCTCAAACAGCTTGAATGTAACAAATCCACAGACACATTATAGTCACAATCAGAACAACAAAGACAAGGAGAAAATTTTGAAACTTGCTGGAGGAAAAGAAAAAGAGATAACCTTTAAAATTTGAAGGTAATCAGAGTAAGAATGGAAACCAGAAGACAGCAAGTAATGTCTACCATGTACTGAAAAGAAATAGCTGTCAACTAAGAATTAAGAACTGTGTATGTCAGAGACAATTTATATCAACAATTAGGGTGCAATTAAGACATTTTAGGAAATTAAAAAAAGGAAAGAGTTTAACTACTGTCAGAGTCTCTAAAGGAAATTCTAAAGGTTGTTATTCAGGCAGAAGTCAAGTCCAGGAAGACCTAAAAATCAAAGCAGGGGTGAAAATCAAAAGAAAGGGTGTCTGTGTGATAGTATCTAATCAAACACTGACTGTGCTAACAGTACTAAAGATGTACCAGGTTTAAAAACATACAAAATACCTGAATAACAATACCCAAAAATCAAGAAGTTTTGAAATGCCTTGAGTTAGAGAGTTCTAGAGTCTTGATACTGTTCAGGAAGGAAGTAGAGACTTACATGAACTCTTGTCTGTGATAAACAAAGTATGAGTCTTAAAATTTCCTGGCTATCAATTAAAAGATATCAGACATGATTTTTACTGTTCAAACTAGATGAGGGAAAAGACAATCAAACAGAAGAAAAGATATTAGATAGAACATACGACGAAAAGAAAGTCACTAGAGCCCGTGAATTAGATTGATAGAAATTGCATGTAGAAATGATTACAATAATGAATGCTATCAAGTGCTTTAGTTGAAAGACATCAAATGTCAGAATGGTATAAAGCATAAAGCTGAGCATATACTGTTTAGAAGAGGGAGATCTGCAACACAGGGGTATAGTAGCTTGAGATCACACAAGTGGGAAAAGATATTCCTGGCAGTTACTATTTAAAAGGAATCAAACAAGGCCACATTGCAAAAATAAACTTTCTAGAGAAAGATACAGATGATCTGATAATAATCAAAGGGTTAGGTACCAATTATATAAACCAATATACATGATGATCTCAGCATATTTAAACAAAAATACAACTTCAAAGTAATAGACAAGCCTATCTTTAAAGTTGGAAATTTGGAATATACTTCTCTTATTAACTGATCAACATGGAAGACAAAATACTTATAAGGACAAAATACAAATTTGAGCATATTTGAAAGTCAGTATTGCTTGAACCCAAGTCTTGCCATTAGTATCTATTGGTTGTAAACTCTGAGAATGTTATTCAACTTCTTTGTACCTGCTCTAAACAACAGGGAAAACAGTAAGCATTTTGGATGCTAGCTGAAGGATAATTGTGCTTTGCATAGTCTTATGGTTAATACATTGTGTCAACTTGAGAAGTTTAGAAGTTTAACTGAGAGACTCATCAGGGAGCCAGGGTTCTTACTTTGTAAATATCTTCATCCTGTGCAAAGGAGGGCAAGGACGTTTTGTGAGTGTTACACTCACCCTGAAGGTGGGAGGGGGGCCTGTGTTCAATTTAAGGGTAGAGAAGAGGCTTGCGTTTTGGCTCTCTTTTGCTCTGGCTGTTGCCTTGAAGTGTTGCCCCTGTGCCATGCCATCCTGCCTTGGAGCCAGCTGATTATGGACCGAAATCTCCCAAAACTGTAAGCTAAATAAGCCTTTCCTTGCTTCACTTTGGGTGTCAGGTGTTTGTCTCAGCAATGAAGAAAAGTAACCGAGACACATAGTAAATGTTATTTTTAACAAATCAATGGGCACATACAGGATCCAACAGCCAACAATTGTAGAATACATTTTTCCAAACATATACAGAACAAATAGAAAAACTGACCATGTATTAGACTAAAAATAAACCTCACTCAAACTGCAGTCTCTGACACCAAAATGAGGAAATCAGCACAAATATTGAAAATACATCTAGAAAAATCATTACACTTTGTACACTTAGATGTATAGCTCTAAGCAACACATATTTTAAATAGTAACTATACTGGCAATTATAGTTATCTATTGTGTAACATAAGAAAAATAAGCCATCTAAAATATGCACAATACAGTCAGAACAGTATCAAAAGGGAAATTTATATTGTTAAAACATTTTTCTATGAAAGAAGAAAGGCTGAAAAATAATGAGCCTATTCTCCAAAGTATAAAATTAAAAACAATATAAATACAAAAGGTACAAAGTAGGAAATGATTTTTATAAGGAGCAAAAACTAAAGAATTTTTCAAAACATGGAATATAGCAAAGAGAGATGGTGTAAGCAATAAGCAAAAAAGAGAGGAGATGTAACTAGCAAGTGCAGATATTGAAATCATAACAAGATATTATGAATAACTGTGCAGAGATAAATTATGACTTTTAGGTAGGATGGAAATTTTTTAGAAAAAACTTATGATTTAATGAAGTTGACTCAATAGGAACAATAGAAGAGATGAATAGCCTTCTAAAAGGGAAGGAAATTTGGTCAACTTTAAAATTCTCACCAAAGTATTCTGGCCCCAGTGGTTTCACTAGGAAGCTCAACCATGAAGTCTAGTCATAAATGCTTCCAATTTATACAGATTTGACAAATGACACAATTGGAGAGGACATACTTCAACAAATATTGTGGCTAAATGTCCTTCAGTCCCAGAAACATGTTATGAGCGCAGGACAATCTCCCTGTAAATATATACACAAAAACCTTAAAGAAAGTAGGAGTTAACGGAAAGCTGCCCTGTATACCCTGTACCACCTATCATTCCCAAGTTGGGCCCCCTTTAGAAGTGAAAGGTCAGGTGAATATCTGATGGCTTAGAATTACTTGGATCTTGAGTCTCTCAAAGTTTCTTCCTGTGTGATCTCCAGAGTGGTGACCCTGGGAGGTGCAGGAGCCTGTAGTTTGTCAGAAGTGAGGCCTGTTTGGAGGATCCAGGACTGGCGTGACTTTGAAGGTGGTTGTGGGACTCTAGTTCCTTATGTTCCTCTTTATCTTCCTGGCCATGAGGTGAGTGCTTTTTTCTTTGCCATGAAGTCTAACCACAGGCCCAAAGCAATGGAGATGAGTGATCATGGACTAGAACTTCTAGAACTGTGAGAGAAAAAGAACCTTTCCTCTTTGGAGTTTGGTTAACTCAGGTAGTTTGTTATAGTGACAGCAAGATGATTACCACAATAGGGACAATAATGAATATAATGTGTCATACTAATACCTTATAGAAAAAATTATGTGACCTTCTCAATCATAGGCAGGAGAAAATACTTGATGAAAATAATAGCCACTTCTGAGAAAAATCTCCTAGGAAACTAGAAAAAATCTCCTAGAAACTAGAACAAACCCAATGGCAGGAATTGCACTTTCCGGAAACATTGACATGGGCTTCTTGAGGTCATGGATGAAAGAACACGCTCTATTTGCAGGGCCCAGGCATCCTCATGCCAGGCCTCCTAACCATTTCACCAAGACAAAGAAAAACAATTTCAAAGTTTGTAAAGGAAATAACACCAATATCTTTTGTTAAAATGATTGCCTGCATGGAAAAATCCAAAACGACCTATTCAGATAAGTCATTTGAATTTGCAGCAGAGTTTAGTAAATGTTTTGACTTCCAAATCAACTTACCAATGTCAATCATACTTTATACACAGACAAGAAACAGCTAGTGTGATCTAAATGGGTATATTATTGCAAATAGCATGAAAAATAAAAGGAACTGAGAAATATATTACAAAAAAGTCTTCAAGGTCCTTATGAAGAAAATGAGAAAAGATAGTTATCATGAGCCTTTAAACACCTATAGAAGGTGAAAAACAGATGGATGGATTGGAAGATCAGCATTGTATGGTGACCAGTATCATGCAAATACTTCCAAAACTGATCTACAGATTCATTGTGATTTACACACTATCCTGATAGATTGTGTGTGTGTGTGTGTGTGTGCAAATCAACAGGCTGATTCTATAACTTATGTGCCACTGCAAATGGCAGGCAAAGGAAGAGAGTCAAAATTGAGATGAACAAGATTGACTGGCTGACTTTGGCAAATATCAATAATCACCTTGATAGTAAATCAGAGAGTGTGATATTGTTCTTGGGTCAGACAAACCTATGAATGAAATAGGACAGAAAGAGGGAGAAAGAGATTGAGATTGATTGATGATTGAGAACAATTTGTTAACCATATGAAAAAAGAGTTCTGCATGACACTATACACCAAAATGAATTTTAGGTTAGGGAAGATCTATGAAAATAGAAAATAATACGAGTAATAAAAGATCACATAGAGTAATATAGTAATGAATTTGTAATTTACTAAAGGCCTATAGAAACTGAAAAGCATTTATGGATTGAAAGATCAGCACTGTACAATGACTTGTATCATGAAAATTCTTCCAAAGCTGATCTACAGATTCATTGTAATTTGCACACTATCTCAGTAGATTTTGTGCACATGTTCATTTATAGTAATGAATAAGAAAATGATTTTTCAACAAGGGACAATACTAAAAATTCTTAAAGAAAAAGATTAATAAATTCAAAAGATAGCAAAATAAAGAACAATGTAAACATTAAAATGGAAAAGATATTTATTTTGTATATAGTGGAAAAAGTTTTCAGTATACAGAGTAAATAAATAACTCCTACAAATCAATAAGAAAATGCAAGTGACCTAGTAGAAAAATGGGAAAAAGATATGAATAGGCACTTCACTAAACAGATAACTCAAATGGTCAGTTACAGAGGAAGAAGTGTAATCCCCTTGAAAAACAGGGAAATGCAAAGTAAAACCATGATGAGATACTATTTCACACCCACCATGTGGGCCAAAATTATAAATATCTGAGAATAATAAGTTTTGGCTGTGATATTGATCAAGGCAGGCTCTCCCAGGCTCTCAAGGGGCCGCGAATTGGTACTTTCGCTTTGGAGAGCCATCGGCCATTGTCTTGCCACACTGGAAATGCACGTCCTTTGTCCCAGCACTTTCTCTCTCAGGTGCGTGCCCTGGAGAATCTGCTCCATCTGGAGACTCGTGGAGCAATCAGTCCAGGGGAGCTCGTCATACGGAAACACTGGAAACAACCCAAGTGTACACCAGCAGTAGAATATGTAAGTACACTCTGGTAGAGTCACACAATAGGGTATTGTTCGGCTGTGAAAACAAATGGAGCCCAGGTACATACAACAACATGGATAGATCTCAGAAACATAATAAAGAGTGAGCCAAAAATCCAAAACAAACCAGCAACTACAACCACTGAAAATCAGCACACGCTGTCAAGAGAATTCATTCAGTAGGATTCCATTTACATAAAGTTCAGCAGCATGCAACACTGAACAATAATTTTTAGGGATACAAACAAGTGGTAAAGCTCTGAAGAAAAATAAGGTGCGTTCAGCACAAAGGCAGAAGAGCTGCTCACAGAAAGGGTGAGGGAAGGAGCCAGGATGGGGGTAGCGAAAGGTTCTAATTGTTAAATTTATCATACAGGTATTTTGTTGTACTTTGGCTTTTTGTACCTTATACATATTTCATAAAATATTGTGTCTGGATTTGGGAATTCATAAAAAAGAATTTTACATTGCATTCTTGATGTAATAAAGGTGGCATAGCTGGGGTGGTGATGACAGTTGTCCCAGTACTGGTGAATGTACCCCAGAGAGAGCACTGCCCACATCATTCAGGATTCTGGGGGGGCTTCCTGAAGGAATGGGTGTTTATCAAACATCAAAACTTTCTTAAATCCGTGATTAGGAAGAACATCCCAGCATGGGCAAGAGAGGGAAAAGGGAGCATTCTGAAGTGGGGAGCAAGCACTGTGGAATGGATGACCTCACAGTGGGGAGGATGCATCGTGACCTTGCAGGTAGCACTGGACTCCTTGAAGACTGGGCGGTCTAAGAATTAGTAGGGATTTGGTGAAACACAGTACAGCACTGTGTGTGTGCATCAGTAAGATGTTTCGGTTAATCACTACCTTGTTGTACTTGAGTCCTCCATCTACCGGCTTTGTAGCTATTTGACCTTGGACAATTCATTTCTTCACCTCGAGACTCAGTGTCCCCTTCCACGCACATGATGGTGGTAGGAACTCTGCAGAACTTCAGGTGTTGTTTTGAGGGTTAGATAAACAATGCGTATGATGCACTGGGACTAGACAGGTCAGCAGTGAGTGTCGACCACTGTGTTTGCTGTGAAGGTTGACAGGAGCACACACAGGGAGACCGGGAGACTGAGAATGATGCCAGGCTGGAGCCCTGTGGTGGCCCATCTCAGAACAGAGGGCTGGGAGCCAAGTGCAGGGCAGGGACCAGCTCTGAGTTGCCTGTGCCTTGCCAGGGGCATGAACAGGGCCAAAGCCCTCACTGAAGAGTGTCAGGCAGGAGCATGGAGGGAGTGAATAGGGTCCAAGTCTAAGCTGTGTGCTTTGGGAGATTTTGTTGTCAGGAAAACCCTACTGGCTGCTCTGCTGCAGGAGTGGCTTGGAGGGCAGCGACATGGGGACTGATGGGACAGCCAGTCGGGAGGCTGCCATCACTGTCGCCATCCTGCGCAGTGAGTTTACCAGCAGCCCTTCAACCAGGGCGGGGTAGACAGGAAGGGACTCAGGAGCCACACAAAAGCCGAGTCTTTGACAGGATCTCTCGGTGGCTCAGCCTCAGAGCTTATTTTAAATGCAAAAAGGGAAATGGGGGCAGCGTGGTGAGTGGGGTGGCAGGGAGGAGGCAGAGCTCAGATCTTATCTGGACTCTCGGGCTGTCATCGGAGCCGTTCAGAGCAGGTGCTTCAAAGCCCTCGGCATTCCCCGCACCCGGCCCGCGTCGGGCACACACAAGCGGGCATGCATTATTCACACAGCATCGCGCGCTCGGTGCAGCGCGGCGAGCGTTTGCCATGTCGGTCCCTCCTTCCCCAAAAGCCCATTGTTAAGAATTATAAACAAACAGGACGGAAGCCTTTACAATCACTTCACCGGTGCTGCTGGCGGGATCTACAGTCATAACAGGAAATCATGCACTCGCTGCAGAAAGATTTGTTCAAGAGGCAACATGAATGCCATTGACCTAAATTCCAGTGCCCCTGGCCTGTACCTACAGAACTTTCAGCAAAGACGTGCTGGGAAGAGGCAGATTCAAAGGATCTGTAACGATCGCTTTCTTTCTGTTTTATGCATCTATTGCCATGAATATCTAGTGACCCTGAAACCTACTTCTAATTCTGCAATTGGCTCCCACAGTTAACTTAAGGGTGCAGGAGACAAGCGTAGGGAGGGTTTGGAGAGAGCAGAGGGCATTGTCTTTTTCCCGGTGGTGGCTGATCTCATCCTTGCTGTGACTGAACACAGTGACAGTGAAGCCCAGATCTGCCTATGGCCACCTCCTGTACCCGTGATCTTTTAGATCTAACACTATGTAGTTGTTCTAAAGGGCCTTGGCTACGGAGATTGGGTTGCATCCTTTCTACTTCACAGATACGCTCATCTGGGTGCCATAGCCAAACGGCTTGCCCAAGGTATTGAGCTCAGAGCTCATCAACCAGCCTACTGTTCACCCACGGCAGAATGTAGCTTCTCAGGCCCTTTCATTCACTCATTCATCTGTCCATCCATTCTTCCACACCATCCCTAAGTAGGCCATTCTTGAGCACCTGCCTCCTACCAGGTGTGATGCTGGAGGTGAACAACACAGAACTCAGCACCATGTAATCCTTGTCCATAAAGTGCTCAGATAAGTTAGCTACTGAATGTGACGTTGTGGAAGAAGAGCTATAGTACAGTCGCTAGGGGACGCCAGAGAGGAGTATCCACAAGTATTTCTGGAAGGTTTGGGTGTTTGTGGAAGACTTCCTTGGGGAGGAGGTATGGGCACTGGTCTGTAACAAGAGTAATCTGGATTTAGCCATCAGAAAGGGGCAAAGGCTCTTCTTATCAGGGGGTCACAGGATTTGTGAAGTCTGAATTTGGAACAGCTTAGCTCCTGCCTTTGATTGTTCATTTTGGTGGGGGCAGTGGCTGCCACCTGGGAGTGGAAATAGCTAGTGACAATGATGGGTAGCCTAGTAAGCAGGTGGCTCTGGTGTTCAGCCACTCCATGGAAGTCACAGAGTCCAAAGGACTTTGTCTCTAGGACGCCCTTTGACAGTGAAGGAAGATGCAGGTTATAAAACTGAAGGGCCTTGACCTGTCACAAAGCCAGCTGGAGGAGAGATGATTTGTACCTTTGGGCCCCGAAGTCTAGCCCAGCAGCCCCCTGAGTGCAGGAGCTCTGATGCCCTTCCCTTTTCTCACCATCCAGAGAGCCACTGACAGCAGCACAGTGTAGGATGTTGGCATGTACAGCAGTGTCCCTCCGAAGCTAAGGTCGCTCTGCAGCTCCCGGATCCTGTACCCATACCCCACCATGCCCCAGGACCTTCTGCACACTCAGAGCCCCGGGCCTGCCTCCCTGAGGTGAGGAAGTGTGGAGGAGGAGTTTTACTCGGGTGCTGCAGGATGCATCCACATATATGCATCAAGAAAGAGGCAGCCTTAGATAAGCCAGTCACATCGTGTTTCTGTCCCACAGGCAAGAGACAGGGCTCAGCGAGGGTAGGCAGGGGATTGCTGAGGGCATCCCTTGAAGAGGAGATGGGGCCAGGTTCTGACCCAGGACTGCCAAGATCTACTCTCTGCATCTTAGGTAAAATTCTTAAACTCACTGTGCCTCAGTTTCCCCAACTATGAATTGAGAAAGAGGCAGGGGGAGGGGGAGCCCCCTGAATTGATAAATGTGAAGACAGATATTTTGAAGGACTCACTTCAAACATTCTGTTTCCTATGCCTGGAACATTCTTCCCCATGCTCACTACCCACTCTTCCCTCTCCCCTAACTCTCTTCTCTGTATTTTTTGCATTTCCCCATATCTATTCCTTTTATGCTTTATTTATTATTTTGTTGATACATAGTAATTTTATATATTATGGGTACAACAAGGGACTTCCATTCAGATATACATTGCATAAGGATCAAATCAGGGTAATTAGTGTATCCATCACCCAGACATTTATATTTTTCCATGATGATAACACTAAAAAGAATCTACAAAACAGATCTCATGAGAGTGGAATGACGGTTACCATTGGGAGGTAGGGAAGGAGAGGTGAGAAAGGGAGAGGGTGACCACCCTGTGCAAAAGGACAGCTAGGAGGCAGGAGTTCTGGGGTTCTATTGTGTGTAGGGTGACTATAATTAGCGAGAATGCACCGTTTTTCACAACAGCTACAAGAGAAGCAACTGAACATTTGCTACACATTCTCAATCCCAGGTTCAAGCGTCTTTTTGGAATGACGCTCTCTCCTCTCCAATAGAGTACCTTCCCTTGTCATAACTGTGCTTCGTGATTATCACATGCACTTAGGTCCCTCTCAGGTGGACAGTAGCCCAGTAGACCTGTGCCCCATGAAGCAGTCCCCTGTTGCTGGCTTGTGCTCCTGACTATGGCCCTGGCCACAGGCATAGCAAGCGCTCATGAAAGAGGAGGATAAACTATCGGAGTTGCAACGAGGCTTCAGCAACTTCCCAGAGCTGCAGGCGGGGAGCTGCTGCTGACCTGTTGAAGGACTACCTGTTTATCCCCTGGAGACCGCTATCTCGAAGACCAGGGCTTCCCAAATCCCTGGTGGCTTCACCTTATTTTCCTTATGGTGTTGTCCCACATGCCTATTAAAATAAAGTATTGCACTCCCAACAAAGTGATTGTATTGTGCAGAATGCATCAGTAATTAACCTTGCAAAGTCACTTTTCAAATCATTCTGGATGTTCATCGCTGGGTTGTGTGGTTTCTCCCTCCTCTCCTGTTTATATCTACATAGCTGTGTGTGTTGGTTGTGCTTTTTAATTCTCCCTGTATATTTTGACTTTATTAATTGATTCCATCTGATTGCATTAATCAGGAGTAATTGAGATGTAAAATAGTTTTCAGCTGAAGTTTTTTATTTTTTTTTTATTTTTTTTAACAGCCCGTTCAGTAGAGAAAGGGGACCCGACTCTACTGGTCAAAATGTGTTACAAATACAGTACTCAGTATGTATGGAACTCCAGATTTATAAGGCTTCACTGCTTTGCTAAGAATGTATTTTATTATAATATTTAGTTATTTTATGTTCCTCTAAAATTGTATCTTGATAAGAGAGGAGAGACACTAACCGAGTTATTGTGTGGCACAAGTTAAGTTTGATTTTTAAAATGTGCAATACAAATCTTTGTATCTGTTTTTTTTTTTTGGCTGGAATTTTTCAAAATGTGAATGAGTGAGGTTTTAATTACACAGCATTACTTGGAAAGATTGGTTGGTAAAACAAAGCATCAGCAATCAGCATAAGTAGTAGAGAGGTATGAAGTATAAAGAACTTTTCCCTTCAGTGTCTACTGTAGATCTCTTTTGTTTTGAGGGAATGAGAGATCAAACTTGAGCCTTTCAGTCTTTTTCTTACAAATTTGTGTGTGTGTGTGTGTGTGTGTGTGTGTGTATTTACATTTATACAGGCAGTTGATTTAATTTTTTGCATAATTGGAATTCAACTATGCATTTTGTTGCACAACTGAATTCTTCTAATAGACATCAGGAACTGGTCTGTGTTAGATCTCTCTCTCTGTCTCTCTCTGGCATTTATCATCTATCTATCTATCTAATCTGTCTACCTCTCTATCCATCCATGCCATCTGGTATTTCATATCATGCATGTACAATAATCTAATGAAGTCCATTTAGTTTGTTAGGAATTTTTGCTATTGTGCTTAACACACATGAAGCTATGATAAACTTGTGCATGGATCGTGGATCATAAAATACAGAGACTGAGTTTCTGCAGTGTAATTCCTAGGCACTTTGTTGTGCCTATGTGAGCCACGTTTTCATTTATTTTGCTATGAAAACCTGTAGGTAGTTTGCTACAATTATTCATGTTATTGGGCCTGAGGTCCTGGTACATTCCATAGCCATGCTGTGAAAAATCCTCAAGTGAGCCCTCCCACAGCAACAGGCAATTTATTCACAGAGTTCACCTGCATGCTCCCACCGCTAAGAAAACAGAAAACTTGCTTTGTGAACTCTGCTTAGCTCTGTTGGCTGTCTACGTCTTGTCCTAAAAACAAGAAAAATGGTCAGTTTTCAATTCACTTTGTTCTAGGTTAAATTGGTAAAGATGCTGATCCCTGTTCATGCAGGGTCATTTTCTTTTGTTTAAAAAAACTTATAAAAGTGAACAGATGTCCTTACTCCCTCCCGCATCTCCGTGGGAGCAGCGCTGCTGTCCTGCACAGAGCAGCGCTGGTGAGAGGGAACTCAGGAGCTCCGTGTGAGACGGGCCCACATCTCTACCAGACCTTGGGCAAACAGCTCAGCATCTCTCTGCTTCCGCTTTACCACCTCTGAGGCTCCAAGTGTAGTCAGGGGTGTCAAGTCCTCTGGAAACAAACAGTCATTCTCACCACATTAGAACTGGTTGCCTTGAAAGCCTGGCTTTGGATTTAGAGAATCTTGCAGTCAAGATTCTGCTCAGCATCTTCCTGGGTAGATTATTTTAGGTGACTTAATAATCTTTATATTCCTGATCCATAAATGGAACATATAAGGGCACCTGTCTCGTGAGGCTTTTCATAGGGCCAAGGAAAGGGCAGCATACAGAATGCCTGGCATTGTATCTGGCAGCTGGTAAGTGCTCAGGGAATGTTAGCTGTCCTTATTCCCATTATCAAATGTTTGGACGAGAACTATGGCTGTCACACTTGCATTGGGAAACAGAATGTGAGGTCTCCGATTAAGTACAAGAGCACGTCACAAATGAATCTTCTCATCCTCCACCCCAGAAATGAGCAGCCAGGCTGGGGGCTGCAGGCTCATTGTCATGTAGGGGTTTTTTGGTACTGAAATTGACAAGAGCTGTTTTCTTTGGAAGAAGGAAGAATGTCCCATTGCTCCTGACTGATGAGAAACTTCCTTGAGTAAATCACGAGGTCCCATAGTGTAGAATGTCATCCTTTTACCTCTGGTGTTGGCGACTCAGGTTGGCTTTTGTCACTTTTGCAAGAAAGACCACAGCTTTGCTAAATTAAAAGTAAAGACACAAGCTGGTAAACCCTAAGTGAATGGAGTCGACTGTTTAACGCCACTTCCCCTTATCTGTAGGACACATGCATAAGATAATGCTGTTGACATTTTTGTCACAGAAATGAGATGCGGACCCTTAGCACTGCTTCAGATGGAAGTCCTAGGAGGAGCCACAGCAGCCGGGGGCTGGCACCCCAGACACAGCTCCTGTCTTACCGGGAAACAAATGCATCCCTGGCTCCCTTGTTTAACTACCTGGAGGAGATGGAGTGACCCTGCCAGCCCTGGAGAGAACCTGGAGCTGCAGCTAAGTAAGACGTCAACAATGCAAAGGAGTGCCAAGGTTATCTGGGGTGCCCTTCCTTTTGTAGATGGTAAAACTGAGCAAAGGGACTACCTAGGAAGAGAGGCGGAAGTAGTGACAGGGCAAAACGCTAAATCATGTGTCTCCCACTAGGAGCTGGGGTTCCTTTCAAAATACTAGGGTATATTTTGCCTAAGGACTATTCTTTTTCAGCAAACAGACTATATATTGTAATTCCATGCGCAAGCTGAAGCCATTGTTGCATCTTCGTCTCTGAGTGCTTTGGACTGAGCCCTAGGTGTGCCTCATGTAAACAATTTTAAAGAGTCCTCCATACTCAATTCACTGAAACACCTGACAAAAGGACCTAGGAGAGGAAGCAGAACTTGTAGGAGTCCCCAACACATGGTAGTTTGGGTAGGAAAGTAAAAATAAAAATAAAAATAAATTCGCATCTATGCATACTTGGTAAAACTGGAAATTGTGAAAAACTAAGAGACAAAAGTAACCAGTAAGAAAAGGTAGAATATTTGCTTGCTTAGTCAAATATTTATTTTAAAGGTAAAGAAAATGACACAAAAAAGAAGGAAAAAATCCACAATAAAGTCAGAGCAACAAACTCAAAAGCAGAAATTAGGGGAGAAATAAAAAAATGAGTGAATAAAAATTATCAGTGTACATTTAAATTTATCAGTACTCACAATGGATATAAGTAAACGCTAGTTATAAGAAAGATATGTATATTGGAATAAAGCCAATAAAATTCCAGCTATATTATGTTTGTAAGAGGCATGCATAAAGATAGTGACACAGAAATATTGGGAGTGAAGAGATTTTTAAAAGAGGACAGTAAGAGGAAACAGTTTAAGTAAGAAATTCCAGCAAATCTATAAAATATGTCTAAAGGTAAGTAAGTTTATCAAAGTCACTGAATGTAAGAAAAACATGAAAATAATTGACTATTTTTATATACTAGGAGAAAACCTATGGGTACCAAAATTTAGAATAGAAAACTGCTTAAAATAAAAAATACTATGTTGTAAAACTAGTAAAACTTGCGGAATTTATATGATAAAAATGGTGCCACACTGATAAAGGAAATAAAAGCAAACCTAAAAAGGAGAGAGAGAGACTTTCTTCTTGGATTAAGAAATTCAACATAGAAAAGATATCAGTTATCCACCCCGTGATAGGTAAGTTTAATGTAATTCCAATCAAAATCCCAGTGAGAATGTTTTGGTGGATAAAGATAAGATTATTTTGAAACTTATATGAAAATTAAGAGTCACAGAGAGGCAAAATACATACAACAATTTTTTTTAAAAGAATGAATAAGTTTGGAAGGACTTTGGCTACCCATTTCAAGAATTAGTATATGGCTACGTTACTCAAAACTGCACAGAAATAGACATATAGAGCTATGGAACAGAATAGAAAACCCAGAAGAAACCCTATTCAAATATACCCCATCATTTTTTAAAGTAATTCAATGCAAGAGGATAACATTTTCAATAAATAGTGCTGAGAAATTGGAAGCCCACAGGCAAACAAACACGAAATCCAAATGACCTAAGTCTCACACCTTATACAAAAGTAAATCTTAAATAAGTGAGGAATTTAAATCTAAAACCATGCTTTGGAAGAAAGTCTTCAGTGTCTAGGGATAGGCACACTTGACATAAAGCATGCAATCCTTAAAAGGAAAAATTGATAAGTTGGATTTCATCAAAATTAAGAATTTCTCTTCCACAAAAGACACTGTTAAAAAAAGAAAAAGACAAGCTGCAGAGTGGGAGAAAATCTGTTTGCATACCCCAGTGGGATAAAGGAATGCTCAAAAAACTCTTAAAAAGCAATTATAAAAAAAATAAAGAAAAAATTCAAATAATTTAACTGGAAAATGATAAAAAATAAAGGAGACATTTCACTGAAGAGGATATGCATGCAGCAAATCAGCCTGTGAAAAGATGTTCGACATCTTCTTAGGGAAATGCAAACGAAAGCAGCAGTAAGGTATGGGTCTACACCTGTCAGAATGGCTACACTAAAAGAGAATGAAACCTAAATGCTGGCGAGCGTGTGGCAAATCGGGCCACTCATTCCTTGTGCTGGTGGGAATGGAAGGTGGTGTAGCTGTTCTGGAAGAGAGTTTGGTGGCTTCTCCAATACTCAACACACAGTTACTCTATGAGCCAGGAATTGCATGTGTAGTTTTCAATTTAGACCAGAGACATGAAAATTGAGATCCACAGATGCATATAGTGAGTTCATTCATAATAGCCCCCAGCAATGTCCTTCAATAACTGAACAATTGAACGATGGTGTCTCCACACTATGGAATATCAGCAAGCAATAAAGGAGTAACTACTAGTTCACTCAACAATGTGGATGATTCTCAAAAGAATCATGCTGAGTTAAAAAAAAATCAGTCCTGAAAGATTACAGACAGTAGATCCCATTTGTATAACATTCTTAAAGTGAGAAAATTGGTGAAAGGGAGAACACATGAGTGGTTACCTGGCTTACAGTGAGCTGAGAGTAGAAGGGAAGTGGGCATAGCCACACAGGAAATGCAAGAACTCCTCATATTGATAGAAATGCTTTGTAGTTTGATTGTACAGTGTCGTTATCCCAGTTTGGGTACTTGCATGACACCAAGATATTAACATTGGGAGGAACTGGGTAAAGAGCCATGGGATCTCTCCTTAGGGTTTCTTACAGCTATATACAAAGCTACGATTATTTTAAAATTAAAAAGTTCATTAAAAAACAAACATGCAAACAATTTCCATCTGTTTTCTGTTTACAAGGGGAACACACATGAATAATAACAGAAATATTGTAGGTAAAGAGATTTTTAAAAAAAATACAGTAAAAGTACTATCCAAAGGAAAGCTAGAAAGGTCATAGCAATAGCTTTGAAACAAAACAAACAAACGAAAGCATGAAAGAAAAGAATTTCATTAGATAACAATTAAAACAATAGAGACAATTCTCCAGGAAGTTATAACAATGCTGAATCTCTATGTTTCTAACAACACCCTTTCAAGAAGGGAAAGCAGGCAGAACTGTAATAATAATCATTGAGACTTTCAGTTGTAGTGGGAGATTTTTAACAATCTTAGATATGGAGAGGTCAGGAAGACAAAAATTCATTATGGAAAATTCAAGCACTAAAAATATCAAACATAGGACTGCAAGCGTAACTCAGTGGTAGCGTTTGCCTAGCAATACATTAGGTCCTGCTTTGAGCTCTAGCACTACAAAAATGAATGAGTGAGTGAATAAACACACACAAATACATAGGCTTGAAGCTGAGCTGAGAGATTCTTTCCACCATTCAGCAGAAATTTGAAAAAAAATAAGTGAGCTAGAGCCTGCCTTTCATGACAGTAATTTTCTGTTTCAATGCAATGTCTTTACCACTGTGCTTTTAACCATAGCCTTTCACCTACAAAATGACACTATTGATGTTCTTATGTGTATTACTGTTGCTGTTTACTTTGTTTTTTTAATGGACAAAGTTTAAGTCTGCCTCACTCTAATGCATTTTTCTGCTCTTCCTGGCTCCTCAGTGCACAGATCGGTATCACCGGTGCTGGGTGAATGACACCTGCTGCTGGTGTCTCCATGCCAGGCACTTTTCTAAAGGCGACCTTCTTCATAGTGACCTTGAGGGTGATGCTCTTATCCCACATTCCCATTTGACAGAGGCGTAAACTGCATTTCAAAGAACGTTGTTAACTCTTGATACCTGGGGATTTTCATACTTAGCATTTGATCCCAAGTGCAGGCCAGCTTTTTCCAACAAATGTCTGTTCTCCTTCCATTATCCAAGTCACATTTGAATTGAGGTTCTCTGTGTAGTGACATTTTCCTGTCCTTTGGGCTGGAAGACCCAGCTGGTCCATGAAGTCACACCCAGTTTAGAATACATACTACATTTGGGGCAAAAAAAGAAAGTTTTGAGCTCTCTGCATGAAGTTCCTGTCAATATGCCTTCTCAAATTATATGCTTCTCAAGAGGAGAAGGCTGCTTTAATAAAAATAGATCCTACGCGACATGTTATTCTTTATAATTGGACCAAAGATCACCAAGAGTGCACACTTACAAGATAATCTGAAAATGAACAGACAAATAATATAGTAATCACCAAATCCTTATTACTTGAAGCCTATCCGCGCCAGGAGGCCTTTTCTCCCTTGATGATCAGGCCTGACCCCTATTAATTTTAATAGGAGTTAAGTAGTCACATCAAGGGAAGTATCACCGAGTACACTCACAGCAAAGCAACCCCGGAGATTAAGACCTCCACTTTTGGCTTTCTACTGAAAATGTGACACATTGCCTGATGCATATCTGCTTTTAATTGTGTGTGTGTGTGTGTGTGTGTGTGTGTGTGTGTGTGCGTGCGTGTGTGTGTGTTTTCCTCCCTTCTTTTTGCAGAGGAGGCAATTTGCAAATCGCTGCTATCTGCCTCCCTACAAGAAAGAGATAAATTATATGAGAGGCTGTGGCGTTTGGCCTGTTTGATATCCTTTGCTGATAAATTGAAGTGCTCTTTCATAATTAATACCCAATCTTTTCTGATCAACTCCAATGGTGCTAAAGCTCAGGGATATCTGACTGTAATGAAAAACGATTGTTGTGATGCACTCAGCCCCCCCTCCCCTTTTATCATTATCCTCAAAATATGCACAGAACAAATCTAGCAGAGGTTTTGTTGGACAGCGTCAGAAAGATCTCTCGGTTTTATTAAGCAGCGTCTTCAAAGATTAAGCAGAGACAGACTTGCTTCTGTGAGCTTTTTAACATGTAAGTGACATTTCCCTGCGTTTAAATATGGCTTTGTTAGGCTGTGCTTGCAATCAGAATGCAAAAAAAGCCCCGCTGTTGGAACCTGAAACCGAAAAGAAATAGATCCTCCTTTAGTTTCGCTCTTGAAATAGGAAGTCAAGAGAAAGCCAGAATCAGAAAAATCAAATTAGATTTAAAATTCCTGTGAACTCTCAAAATGCAAGATCAGGATAAACACTTCTTTCTGAACAACAGAACCAAACAAAGCAAGACTCCATTTAATAAGATTTTGTGATGGGTAAGTGAGTCTGTATTTGTGCAGGACTTTGTGACTGCAGAAAGAATTTAGAAAATTAGCTCACCAATTCCCTACATATCTGACTTAGGTCAGGCACAAATTATTGACATAAAACCATTTTGCAGATAAGAAAATTGAGGCTCAATAAGTAGGCATGACTTCTCAAGGCAGAGCTGGGGTCAGTATACAGGTCTTCTGATTTCTGCTGCCATTCTCTTTCCACAATAGGAGACTCCTCAATATTTTATGGTGACACAGAAATCACTAGGCACATATGTAATTCAGACAAAACACAGAGGAGAGATGAAGTCTTTGCCATGCCATTGGTGAGCCACTTCCATTTGTCTTCCAGCTTCTCTTTCCAGAACACCAGCCAGACCCCTGGCATCTTGAGGATTCCTGCTGGGTCCTGATGATCCCCTTCCTGTCCTGCTGATTTGATTCTTGGCCTCAATTGCATTCACAAGCCCCAGATGTCACCCACTAAGGGATACTTTTCTGTCCATGAAGAAAGACTGGAGAATATGCTTAGCTCTGGAAGGGACAGCAACTTGGAGGCCCATCCAAAAAGCCGTGGATGCTGACTCCAAGACGATTTGGCTTTTATAAAAGAGCTGAGCTTCTGAAAAAACCACAGAGACACATGACCTTGCTCATACTAGACACGGGTAATTATTTTTAAGTTCCTGATTTGTAGGGAAAGTAAACTAAGCCACACTGAGACTTCATATTTCTATGTGACTTTCATGAGTTGAGGAAGATCTTGTTATTCTCGTAATATTCTACAACATGAAACCATCCTTCCAAACACCCAAACCTCTACTATAATTGCTCAAATATTCATTGAAAACCTTCTTGAGGCAAAGATCTGATCTGTTGTGGCACTCCCATTCTAGTAGGGACCAAAGCAAGAAATAACACGTAAGTTTTAAATGAGGGTCTTGGAAGTTGCTGTGGAGAACATAACTCAAGGGGAGTAGACAGAAAATGAAGAGTCAGTCTGTTTTTTTCAGAAGTGGTCTCCAAAGAGGTGGCATTTGAGTAGTGACTTGACCAAAGAGAGCGAACAATGTAAACAAGGAGGGAAAGGGCATTCCAGGAAGAGGGCTAACAGGGTGAGGACATTTTATGGTTCACAGCCATGGCCCCTTGGAAGCACAGCATGCTGACCAATGAGAGAGACCGGGCTGGGGCCTCACAGCCTTTGCAAATGCACTCAGAAATGGATATCCCTGACTGCCACCACTAAGCCTCCTGAATTTGGACAGTTTACTTCTCCCTCAAGTTTATAACCAGGCCAAAAAAAAAAAAAGTCCAAGGACACATGGGTGGCCTGGAAATTTCACATGCAGGATCAAGAACTAAAAGCCAGACTGCCTGGCCCAAGGTGGAGAGCAGCAGCATGCTTGGAGATTGTGAAGGACGTAACAAGTTTGGATTGCACAGAAAGTTGCCTCTTGGAGACAATGATAAATGGTTGCTAACCTTAAAATCATGTGCCACACTGAGAATTAAAACCACCGCAACCACACGCAATGAATGGGTTAGTCCTTTGCTAGCACAAACCCATCAAAAAGATGTATAGGTGTACACGGGGACTTGGGCATAACTCGAAGTCTGACCCAGGAGACCAGCAATCATGTCTGAGAGTTAGGAATGGAATGAGGTTATCATGTAAGAAGTGGATACTTGGTGGGCTTTGTCACATTGACCAGAGATAAATCCTTTGTGATCAGTTGGAGAATGAGTCACCTAGGACAGAAAAATAGCCTTGCCAAGACCCAGAAAGACTGTGCCAGTGAGAGCAGCCCCTGCCCAGGGCTTTCCATGGTGTGAAACAGTCCCAGTCACGTGTTCAAACTCCCCATCCACTCATGGAACCCCACGCTCCACATGAGCCTTTTGTCACTCACTGGTCAATCATTTATTGAAACTGAATCGATTAACATTTTGATAGCTATGCATGCAGGCTTTTTTGAGCTTGGTTAGTCTGAGTCCAGCCATAAAACATGGGCCAACTTGCTTGAGTTTCTGAATATGCAAAGGTGAATGGCAAAGTCTGGCTTGAACTGTAGTATATTCATGGCTTGCTATTTCTAGAGATGCTCCTCTGTCGCTGCATTCTCTTTTTCAGATGATAATGCCCGTGGCTGCTTTGGGATAGGTCACAGGAAGGGCTCAGTACTGAATGAATGAATGAATGAATGAACTGATGGGTCACTGTCTGTTTATCTGTAGCCTATAAAGGTTCAGATTTTGATGTCACATTTGTGTATCAACTATTAATTCTAAATTTTTGCTCCCACCAGAATCAGAATTGGTAGGAGCAAGACTTTTGTAAATATTTCACTGTGTCGAAACCACACAGCCCTTTATTAATGACACTTCCGGGCTCTCTTATTGTGGTCGGATTGGCAAAGAAGAGTTCTGTGCTCACAGAATGTAACCCAAGAGCCAATAAAAGTTGATCACATACATATGAAACGTATGGACTGGGGGTAGTAGTTTTGGATGGCTTACAAAGGCGTGTCATGTTTCATCTTCTGCTTCGGGTTTTATGGGGGGCCTGCATGAAACCACAGACATCTACATGGTCCCTTTCACTACACATTGTGTAAACAGAATCATGTTCTCATTTGAAACTACATCTACAAGATCACAATGCAGAAAGAGGTCCGAATTTTCTAACAGCTGTAGCTCTGACGGGAAAGTCTTACAAGAAACTCAGTAGCTAATTAGAAGGTGTAATAGGTCATCTTTAAGCATGAACAGTTAAAACAAAATAAATTGTTAGCTCCCTGATTGGAGTGGAGGCAGCTGGAGGTTCATGAGCTTATATAATGGTTGAGCTTTTTTTACTTCAGAAACATGCAAACATAAAGCCACATTCCCCCCCACCCCAGCTCCAAATTATAGCACCCACTGATAAGTATTATTCAGAAAGCTTTCTTTGTTTTGCTTTCTTTCTTTTTCTTTTTTTCTTCTTTTTGGTAAGAAAATGCCTGACTGCTCACAGATTTTTTTCCCAAGTCTTGGTTGTAAGAATACTCAACCCTTTGTGGAACCTGTGCCACCTTAGGGTAAGCAACATGACAGCTGGTTTCCTGCCCCACAGCACAGCTGGCTTTGAGCAGGAAACGAGGGAGAACTTCTCCGGGGAAAACTATGGGGAGTTTTTGGTGAGCAGAATGCAATTACCCCAGCTGGAAAGGTGCCAGGATAAAAGCACCCACCCGACTGTTGCAAAGGCATCAGGGGCTCTCTCCCATGTAGACTGGATTTTAAACAGAGGACAGAATGAGGATATAATGATGATCATCTTAATCTCTATCAGGTAATGATGATGATGCTAATAGGTATAATACAGTCAATGAGGACTCTAACTTTCAGGATTAAGAGTGAGCCTGCTAGATTCTGTTATTGAGAACAATGGGTTCCTAACAAAAGAGGTAGCCACAGTCCCATCATTTTGATGAAGTTCTTCTGAATTACTGGCACAGGTAAACTAATTTTTGAGCAATTGCTGGTGTTCAGTTTCCAGGTGAAAACTGGGCCTGTGGCTGCCCACATGAATGGCAGAATGGATCCTCTTCAGAGGGTGTTGCTTTAGAGTTTCGTAGAGGCTCTTTGCGACAGCCATTTTCTCTTCATTACAGTAATTTGAAAATCAGTGTGTTTTTTAAATCCCTAACTTACAGGTGAGAAAACTGAGTTCCAAAAAGATGCTCTGACTCCTTACAATCATGTATCAGTGAGTGTTAAAGCAGTTAGCACATCTCGGTCCTCAGGTTGCCCCTTTCTTCCAGAGAAAACTCAGATAACGCATGTCATTCTTCCTCTGTAGAAATGCTAATTTATGTTTCTCAACATATTTTTTAGTGCCGGATTTTAAAATTATGTAAGATGTAGTTTTGAAGTTGGAGCCATCAAAAAGTTCAATCATGACTAGTTGACTAGAAAATATATTTGATAATAAAAATTCAGTTCAAAAAATGGATTACATAATCCATTTTGCTAAACATAGCCTGCAAGAATCTAATGAGAGTCAACTCTGAAATCAATCACTTGTGAAACTAAATTGTTAAAGTTCTTGTGAAGTAGTTTCCTGATAAATGGCATTCTTTGACAGAGCGTCTGGGTAAATACGAAGCACTCATGATTGATCCTCAAGAATCTTGAGTTATTTTTAAAAGAATATTTCATTTTTTATATTTATATGCAGTTGCCGTGAATGACAGACATGGATTCAAATTCCACTTCCACCACCGCCTCAGTGACCTTGGATGTGGTCCTTCCTTCTGGAGTGAGACGTCAGGAGGTGGAAGAAAGTTGACACAATGTGCATAGCTGGGATGATTAAATGATATGTATGAAAATGCTCGGGGTGACATCTGCAACACAGTATGTGCTCCTGAGCTTTAAAAAAACACCTCCTGGTGTTATTTACAGTTACCTACCTTCAATCAAAATAAAATACTAGGAGAATCACAGGTCCTATGTCTCAATAAAGATATTAATTTTCGTGTTATACCTTGAGACTTCATTTGGATATTTAAATCGAAAGGCTGAAGGAACTAAACCACATTTAGAGTTTGCAGATATAAAAAAATCATTTAAAAAATAGCACAGTAGAGAAATGTTTCAAACGGTCTGTGGCCCAAAGCACTTGAGTGCTATTAAAACAATACAAAACAAAACAAAACAAAACAAAACAAACAAAAGACAGTCTCTATTTGATTGATTTTCATGCTTCATTCTTTTATTTACCTAATATTTGTTAAATACCTATTAAGTCACAGGCAATGTGCTAGGTGATGAGAATGTAAAAATTTTTGAAAGGAATCAGGACAAACAAGGATGCTCTGATCTCAGGACTCACTGAATAGCCGCTAAACAGATGTGAAGACAAATTATTTTCATGTAATAATTGTATTTATTTATAAGTGATAGTAACTTGGAGGCTCTTTGAAGGTGTCTAGATAATTTCCAGTGTCATGAAACACCAGAAATCCCAGGTCCTGTTCATAAACCACCAGCTGGGAGAGATGCTTCTGTTTCCTCCAACATTCTGGGTCTTTTTTATTGACTTGATCTGGGGCCTCTCTAGTTTAGCCTGGATGATCCTTTGCAAACCAGGAAACTCGTGTGTAAACAGGAAATGCTGTCTTTCGACCTCAGCATCGCGATGCCAGGCCTTGCTTCACATAAAATCTGTGAAAGATAAACGGGGCACCCAGGTTCAAGCTGTGAACACATCAGAGCCGTCCACACCAACAGGCTTTTACATTCTTCATTTGGAAGCCCCAGGTGTGTTCAGATTTAAACCAGAAGAGTTGGTTCATTTCATAACTTTGTATTTCTACTCTGTAAGAGAGACAGTCAGGGTTAAAACAGAGGGGGAAACATTTTCAGGGCACTGCCAATTCAGCATGTGTCCCCCCTGCCTCTTGTCTCTTTCTCATCTTGGCAGTTGAAAGCAAATAGAGGGAACAATAGAAAAGGAAGGGGGAGGGAAACAAGAAAATATAAATCTCAAGTCTGGAGGGCTCCCTAATGCCACCTGAAATCTTTGTCTACAATTAGACATCGGTGTTCCCCTCTCAGACCTGCCTCCCGATTAACTTGGTCTGCCTGTGTGAATGAGTTTCTGAAGAAACACGTTTCTATCACTTGACTATGTTGGAAAAATCCTACTTTTAAATGTGTACTGAATTTCTTCCTTTCCAAGGTGCAACTTGTGACCTTTAGGACAATTTGCAGTGTTCATTATCTATTTAATTTAAGGCTAGAGTCTTATCTCATTCTTGAAGTGCTTTTGGAAACTGAAGTAGCATGGCCTCCATTTGCAAAATTATCTTGGTGACTCTCCAAATAATGGCCCCCATGGAGAACAGAGAGGAAGGAGTTAGTAAGGGTATATTTAAGGGACGCTTTCTGTGTGTTCTAGGAAATAACTGGACATCTGTAGTGTTTTGACCCATAGAGTCAGTGATTGAGTCCCTGAGTAGGTTTCAGCGGTTTCCTCATCATTAACAGAAAAGGTTTGGCTTGACAAATCGCAAAATCATTACTGGCCTAACGTAGTTTTCCTATGATTTCTTCATTTCATGAGAGTCACTCTTTGGTCTCAATTTAGGAGACAGGGCACAGCATGCTTTTGTTCCCTTGAAATCAGGGGTTGTCTTAGGGTTTCATGACATTGTCATAGATGAGGCTGGTCTTGCCTCAAAATGACCTGAAGCAACAGTAAAAAGAGTGGTGTGGAGGTGCAGCTATATTGCATGCGCATAGGGACCCACACAGAAACTGTGGCAGTTACAGAGTTGAGGTATGAAGGGACTTTTTATTTTCCACCTTTTTCTTCTTCTCCTTCCTCTTTCTTTTGCGGGGAGGGGGAAATCTTTTTGAGACTGGGTCTCACTATGCAGTTCAGGCTGGCCTTGGGCTCACTTTGTAGCCCAGGCTGGTCTTGAACTTGCAAGGATCCTCCTGCCTCAGCCTCCTGAGTGCTGGGATTACAGGTGTGCGTCACCATGCCCTGCTCCTTCTCCTCTTGAAAATCATTAGGATCAAGATTTGGCATGGTACTGTGGCATTTCTGTTAAGATACGTGAATGGGGGAAATTAAATCTGACTTGGAAACAAAACTGGTATAATGTGCATAATTTACAGAACCTCTTTTGTGTCACTAGAAGAGATTGTGTTTAGCTGGCAATGGGGATTTGAAAAGGCCGCGCAACTTCTTTTCATTTCCCTATCCCTTCTTCCTGACCCCTTCCAGGGCCCCCAAGGTGGAGAGTTAGGAGGCTGCTGGAACACCGGGCAGCAGGCCACACCCCTGCCCCCTTGCACCCTTGCCGTGAGAGTGCACCATATTTTCCATTTCTTCAACTTGCACTGGCAATCTGTTTTAGCATAATTTACACATTTACACATTTCAGAGAGCAAGGCACAGTCATGCAACTTAATTCCAAAAAACATAAGCACCAAAGCCTGCCTCTGCACATTAGCTTTGCAAAGCATATCAATGCCTCTGCAGACAACCGGCCAACACGCGCCCCCATTTGGAATCAGCATCAGCAGCTCCCACTGCTTGTCCCTCCCCAACCCCATTGCCTGGAACAGTAATGTGTAGCCCTACCTGATGGTCCTTTAAATGCCAGTCGGGGATCAACACACCGGGTCCTCGGTTCCATCTGCCTTCCGGGCAGCAGCATCCTGCAGCCACCGGAAACCCTGCTCAAGGACCTGCCTCTGAGCGTGAGGGGAGCAACCTTTCTATGAAGTGCCAACTGATAGAATCATCCTCCTGCGCTCTTTCTTTTAAATGAGCTTCTAGAACTCAGGGAAGACAAGGCTAACGGCCTTGGGCAGGGGCACCTTGGACTGGGGCGAATCTTACCTCTCCCTTTCTGGCCCAAGGCTGTCCCATTGAAGATGGCCCAGTGCCCTGGGGCTCCTTTTTTATCTGTACACAGAGAAGGAGGAACAGTTCTCTGAGAATCCTGTGGTAAGGAATTAGCTGGAGAATGTCGGTGGAAGAACCCTGGCCTGTTTGGAGCTGCGCTGATACCAGCTTCCTTTTCTCCTCGTTACCAGTGGGACCGGGTTCTCTGGATAGGAAAAAAGGAAAGGACAAATCGTTTGTAGAACAAAGGATGTCTTGAGTCTCTGGAGGGGAAGACACTGTTTGTGACCCCTCTTCTGACAGCTGCTTTCCTACACAGGGTAATTGAGTTTCTCTCCTATTCAATCAGGTAGCTTCCTTAAAAATAGTGATTAAAATAGATTTACTGGAGGGCAGGATGACATTTATATGGACTAGAGGCATTTTCTTGTTCATTTTGTTTGGGGAGTAACCTTTCGGAAAGGGTAGATTTAATTTAGGGAACACTTCATTAAGCGGGAACTGATCACTGGAAGGAATATTTTGCAGTGAAAAATGCCGTTCCCACAGAAGGGGGTGCTCTGCCCTACAAAATCTGACAGTTTGGGGAATTGAGGATTTGGGGAGGTGGAGCAAGCTTCCTTGAGCTGGTGGTTCTTGGATTTCTTTCTTTTTTTTCTTGCTGTTTTTGCCTGTTTTGATTTTGTGGAATCCGTGGTACTGCAGTGACACTTTTCCAACAGCTGAGAACTTTTGATAAAGTAGCCATGATTAGGGTCACGTAGGACACTTTTAGTGCCCGTCCCTTGTTGAGTATGTTCGCAGAGTGATCAGTCTTCCCCACTGTTCGCAAAAATTTCCCTCCGGTCATTAGAACTAGTTGGAGATCTTTAAGGATTTGTTGTAGGCTGGGTCTCCGGGGAAAACTCCAAAGTCCAGCAGAAAACTTCAGGGAAGAGAACTGACTGGCTTACCTGAGAGCAGCCCAGGGGTACACATGGAGACCTAGGCAGCGTGTTTCAGCTGCCTCTTTTCTTCTGCACCTCCTCACGCTATCAGAGCATTAAGGTGATTTTCGGTGACACTTGGATTGTCTTTAGCAAGTTCTTTTGCACGATGAGGTTTTCCTTATATTTTCTCTTCCTGCCCTTGTTTTGGGAGGGTCTTTCAACAGATTCTGCTCTGTCACTAAATTTCAAAAAGACATCCTAAGGCAGGTTCTCAGATATCTTTATTCTTTCTCCTTGATCTCCCAGCTCCTGCCTGGGTACCCAGAGTGAGTCCAAGCACAGCGCCAAGCCCAGGAATGTGAGGTCTTCTGAATTCCACTCTCAGTCAGTGAGGCAGTCAATTAAGAGCTGCTTAAAGTGTATGCAATATATTAGCATCATCCCTGTTTTAGTGAAGTGTTGCCTGGACTGGGGCCCCTTCTCTAGTACATTCAAAATGTGATAGGTTTTCTAACAAAACACTCTGCTACATGCACTGAAGCAGGATGGTTTTAAAGCATTACAGATCAGAATCATCCTGGACATAAGCATTTATATTTCTCTATGACTTAAAGTATTTTTTAAAAAATGAATCTATTGCTCAGGGTATGTTTTAACAAATTATTTTAGGCAAAAGTTACAATTTTTCCTATCATTTGAATTTGTAGAGAATTAAAAAAATCTCAGAGCAGGAGAGGTACTCCTATGTGTTACTCTCGGGAGGGTAAATTGTGTGATTTTTTATGAAGGGCAATTTGCCAGCGTACATCAGGAACATTAAATATGTTAACATCCTCTGACCCGGTAATTCTATTTCCAGAAATCTATTCTAAGCAAGTAATCCAGTGCAGATAGCTATTTTACATGGATTGTTTTATTTAAGCATTACCTGCAATCATGAAGAAAAGGAAAAGGAAACTACAAAATGCTCTAAATAGGAGAATGATTAGGTTAAATGTTGTAGGTGTGTATTAGGTTACGTTAATAAAGAAACGTTAATGATACAAAGAAAATGCTTATTGACAAGTGAAAGGCAGAATGCAGAATATAAAACTCTATGACTATTGTGAATTGAACTCTGTAAAGTATATATGTATAGAAGGTGAAGAGAGCTCGTGCCAAAGTGTTTATTATTGATGATCCTTTGATGTTGAAATTATAGGCCGTTTTCTTCTTCCTTTTTATACTTTTTTCTTCTTCCTTGTTACTCATATAAAGGAATTTTAAAACTATTCTAAATAGTAATCATACATTGGATTAAATTGTGTGTGTGTGAGTGTGGATAGATGAAGACTTTTTTTTTTTTTAGAAAAATAAAATATGTCTAGCAAGAAGGATGGAACAAAGAAAGAGCTGGGCTAAGTTCACATTTTTCAAACCAACTTGTGCTTCTAAAATAAAATCCTGCCTCTCCACACACTAGGTTCCTGGAAGCTGACCAAAATCTGCTCAGTAATATTAATTCCACTTAAAAAAGGGAAGACAGCATATTGAGCTACATGCGCTTATGGTCTGGGTGCTTGGAAAGAATCAGTTGGTGAGTACCAAAGTGATGTCGGCATGTTTCTATTTGCATTTTGAAAATTGACAGATAATTGAAAGGAACCAGGGAAGGAAATTTCTCAAAGGAAGCCCACTGAGAAGGCAGCAGAGCCCTGCCTGTGGAGGCGCTCAGGTGGCCTGAGACTGGATGCAGAAAGATCTAGAACTGCATGCTTCTGTAGTTATGTGTGGGTTCCCCATCTGCTTTCTGGGACTGGAAAGATCTCCGCCTTGTCCTGCAGCTAGGGCATAATGCCCTAGCGTCAAAACTGCCTTATTTTCTACAAGGACAATTTCTACCAAATTGCTGACACCTTACACACAAGAAATCATCAAGACAGTGTTCCATCATGGTGCCTTTCAAAGCGCCCACAGAAAACAATCATGATAGTCATTTAAAAAATTAATTTATTAGCTTTTTGATTAGAAACAACAACAGCAGTACTAACTTTACCTTCGACAAATTCTCCATATGCATATTTTGGATAACCCTAATGATTGAACAGTAGTTTAAAGGTTACACTGATAGAGTTCAGAGCGGAGTCAGAGATGTATAAAAAGTGGGTTTGTTTCTAATTTTTCAAAAAAGGGGAGGGGGCAAAGACACCTTGTAGAGGCAGGGAGAAAAGAAGGAATAAGCAGAGAACGAGGGGTGTGGGGAGATGGAGCAGAGAGAAGAAGAATCGAAAGAAACTTCGGTAACAATACCATGCACTTTTTGTTGGCACTGCATAAGTCAAGAATAAAATATGGATGTGGACGGATAAATCTGAGTTTGCCACCTCACCGTCCCCTTGGGGCAGGGGTAAGGGTGCTGGGAAAGCGAGTTTATCTGAGAACACTGGTTTCAAGTCTGTGTTCTTTAGATTCCCCAGCTTTCCACAAAATGTATTTATTTAACAAATGTCACCGAAAACAGCTTGGTAGCAGATGAGGTTTATTTAATGGCAGTAAAACAGGTGAAACATTCCCTACATTTTTTGTCTCTGTTTATGTTTCTATCAAAAAGGATAAAAAAAAAATCAGAGCTACTTACAGCTCTTTATGCTCCCAGTCAGCCATGGCAAGTATTGGAAAACACAGCCCAGATTTTGCTTAGTAACTGGCTTTGAAAATACAAATCTCTGTATTTTCTCAAAGCAATTTATGATTTTTCTGCCTAGAGGACAGGATCATCCAATCCGGACTCTCCTTCTTTGTATTTGCATTTTATTTCTTTATTTTTAATGCTTTCTCTTCACGAGTTGTAGTCTCGACCTGGCCCTGTGCTCAGCTCCTCCAGGCCTGTATTCTCTCCCCGTCCTAGCTTCCCTAGGCTTCTCAGTGCCCTGTCAGAGAGGCAGAGAAAGCCCCCGCGTCTTCCTCGGCCCTTTCATCTGTAACCTTTCTCCAAGTGAATGCTAATTGAAAAAGAAAGAACACCACTAATCTTGGAATTTAAATGCATTTAACAAAACCAATCTCACTCTAAATTGTTGTTTCGCCATTCCGTTTTCCCTAACAGATGTCGAGAAACTGCAATTCCTATTAACAGCACTTGACTGTTTACTCGGCACGGAACTTCAGCCCCAGCCTGCATCAATCTAAATGCGTTTCGAGACGTCAGGCCCCCGAAAAGTGCAGACGGTTAGTCGGTTATTTTTAAATGTAATCTTCACATAAAAGAATCGCAGCATTTTCCCTTTCACTTTGTCATCCCTTCTCCTCTTTAACGATGGCATCAAGGATAGGAAGAGGAGGGAATTTTTATGACCCGTTTCATGTAAGATGCTTTCTGGCGGGAGCCGCTACTGGCTTTGTGGTGGGGCGGGAGGAATTATGAGGCGAGTTTATGAAGTCGATCAGGAAAGAATGCGCTGTCCAGTGCTCTAGCCCAAATGCTAGGCATCCGGGCGAGAGTTGTGAGTTCTGGATGTCTCTGCTGCGCAGGGAGCAGGAAGGAGAGAGTGGGGCTGAGACAAAGGACTCTGGGACTGGGCTCCCTGACCCTGTACTGGCGAGTGGATCTGTGTCCACATCCAAACCCAGACACTCCCTGTGTTCGCTTGGCCTGTATCTCGGAGTATCTTCTCATAGTCATCATTTGTTTAAAAGCACTTGCTTAGCACTTGGCACCGAGCTTACATATATTGCACACCCAAGTTGTGTGATTTTTCAAAGCCGTGTCTGTACTGGGTTGCAGGGCCCCTGTCATCTTGCCGGTACAGAGTTGTATGATTTGGAAAGATGCATTTTCAGAAATCTCTGCGTCCTGACATGTTCTCCCTTTCCAGTTCACTGTCTCACTTACTAACTTATTAAGGGTGAGAAGAGAGAAAATGCATAGACGAGGTAGGAACATCAACTGAAAACTAGCAGAAGATTCCCCTTGGGGGGTCCAGGAGGGACCTGTGCATACATGGGGCACTTGGTGACATGCTGGATGACAAGCACACTGCATGATCACCTCCCCTCTGCACAGTATCTGTGTGTCTTGGCTTGCATTTGACCAGTTTTTCTAAATTAGAAAACTGAGACTCTGAAAGGCTGATTTGACCCCAGATCTAGTCTGTTAAAGAGACCAGGTAGACCTGAAGCTCATGCCCCATCTGTCAGTCCAGGTAGGCTTTTAGGGCTTTCTCTTTTCTCTCTTTAAAAGAATCTTTTAGAGATATTTAAATATATATTAGGTCTCTCACTGCTTGGGAAGCACCCAGAGGGCGAAGCTCACCCTGCTTCAGGTTTATGTGGTCCCAGGACTCTTGTACTCCGGCTCCCTGTGCACTTGTGGCTGAGAGATGAATTGTGGGATTGCCAAGGGTGCTTGTGGAGAGAGTGGCAGCCTCGGTGCCTCGTGGGTGTAGTGGCCCAGCACATGCTACTCTTGCTGGCTTAATATAAAACATGCCCCATCCAGGGGTATTTATGTCCTGGCCCCTAAGCCAAATCATCTGCCTGCTTCAGCTGGAAAACCGATTTCCCTCGTAAGTGTGAATCCATTTCTGTGCTTAGGAGTGCAGCTGTGTTTCTGTCTTTGGGTGAGAACAGGGTGCAGTGTGGAGACAGTAGGGCAGCCTGGGCCAGGCCCGGATGAGGGAATCTGGCAGGTCCAGTTCTGGACTGACTTCTCAAGTGGCTTCAGGAAAATGATCTCAAGTGCGAGCTGAAGGTAGCAGTCACCCTCTGGGACAGGGTGGGGTTTGTCTTGCAAATGTGGAACGAGTTCCAGTCTAACCTAACAGGAGTCATCAACTGGGGACAGCCGAGCAGTGTGGCTCCTACTGTGGCACCAGGAGCTTTTCTGTCTCCAGGTCTGCTCTCTCTCTGATTTGTTTCCGGCCTCCCCTCCCTTCCACCTGCTTGTTCCTGGCCCTAGCTCCTTTTCTCTCCCTTCCGCCTGCCTTTGTGCGCCTTCCTTTCCTGTCTCTCTTTTTTTCCCCCTCCCTTATTTGCAAATCCGCCCCCAGGCTGTGCTCTTAGTGAGGAGGAGCAGGGGAGCAGCATTTCACAGCGGGCTGAACGAAGCATTTTCCTGTGTCAGGGAGGACCATGGCCCCTCCGAGGATGCTGGGATAAGGCCAGCGTGGCTTGGAGCCTCCGTCCAGTGCAGAGCGCTGGCTGCGTTCACACACTCCTATGAGCCTCCACGCTGAGCGTCCTAGGTGGGATGCCAGCCTACGTGTACCTGGAGAAGCAAAGGAGCGGTCCAGCCGCAGTGGCCTATGCTCCGGATGTGCAGCCCAGGTGCTCTGGGTGACTTCTGTCCTTTGAGCTTTGTGACAGTACAAGGCACAGAGAGTCGGGGGGATTTAAAATTCTAAGGCAGTTTAGACTAATCCTTCCTTTCACACAGGAAGAAACCAAATCTCACAGAGTTCGAGAAACTTTTCCAGACTCACATAAGAAAAAAATAAAGTAAAAGCGGAGAAAAGGAAAATCCAAATCTATACTTCTTGATTTTCAACTTGTTTCTCCCTGTATTGATGATTCCATGGAAAGGCAAGAAGGGAGAAGATCAACCAGAGGAGAAGGAAGAAGGAAAGCAGAATTGAGGCCCCAGGGGAGTGACCTTTCTAAGCAATCCATGGGCTGAACTACACGCACTAAAAAGAGAATTAAAAGACTGTTATGATCCCAGCACTCTGGGAGGCTGAGGCAGGAGGATGGCAAGTTCAAGCTCACCCTGGGCAACCTAACAATTTAGTGAACTCCTAACTCAAAAAACGGGCTGAGGATGTAATTCAGTGTGAAGGCCCTGGCTTCAATCACCAGTACAACCACCACCACCACCACCAAAACAAAGAACAAAAAGAAAGACTTCTCCAGCTACAATTTCTTTTATTTTCCCAGCAGTAGCTCACAGCTTCCTCTCCTTTAGAAGATCCTTAACTCAGCAGGCTGAGGCAAGGGGGATTGCTGTGAGTTCAAGGCCAGTCTGAACTACATAGCGAAACCCTCTCAAAAAAAAAAAATCCTGATTTAAACTTAACCCCCATCTGAGAGTCCCTGCCTCGTATTCAGGAATTTTTAAGCTGTGAGTGGTTCGGTTCGCCCAATCAGCGTTTGGGCTGGCATCATGAGAGAGACACACAGGCTTCATGGTACAGAACATGAACTTCGAAATCAGAGGCACTTTTTTAAAGTTCTGGTTATTGACCTTTCTACCCATTTCTGTGCTTCTCCTCAGCAATGAATCCAAGCTTCAACCTTGTCATCCATCTGTGGGAATTAGGAAGTGACAGGGGCTAAGTGGTAGGAGGGTGGGGAGAAAGGCATCTTTCCTGTGCTGGAGGAGATGGCACCCCAGGAGGCGCTGGGGACACTTGCCATTCTTCAGCGCGGAGCCAAGTTCTGAAGGTGGGTGAGCAGCGCAGATGAAGGAGGCGGAAAGAATCTTCCCACATCTGTAATTTCCTTCTCTTCATTCAGCAGACTCAACCTGAGCTCCCACTAACAGTGAGTCATGTTTCCTGGGCTTGAAACCGTCAGAGTGCTTGAGAAAACAACAACACAGAAACTATTACCAGTGGGTTCAGAAACAAGCGGGTTTTTAATGAGGCAAAAACAATGCCTGGAGGAGCGAGTTTGTGTCCCCAAGGGGCTGATGTTCCCACGCGGCCCCAGTCCCTCCTGTGCAGTGCCCCACGTGCGGGAGCAAGGAGGAGCTACCGAGGATGATGGGGTGGTGCTGGGGAAATGCACATGGTGTCTACAGAGGCGAGGCGGTAGCTCTGCAGCCTCACAAGAAAAGATGAGGATGAGGAATGGGAGGTGAGTCAGTTATGGGAGTTTAGATGAATCCACATGGCCCATACCCAGCAAAGAATGAAGACAGGAATCCGCTATCATGGTGAGGTCTTCTGAAGGGTTGGGTGTGATGATTACAGGTGGATCTGCATCACTATGTGATTGCCCAAGAGCCTGGACCCCTTGGCCAGAATTTTCAGAGTCATTGCAAGTGTGTGGTCACTGGGACTCTCAGCTTTCATATAAACAAAGCCAAATGGAGAACCAAGGTTGCCTGGATCCTATCCTTGCTTTTCCCTTCCCTGGAGGGATGTCATCCTTGGCTCTTGCCCTGGATTGGAAGGCGGCTACCACACAGCATCCTTCCCTCTGTGCCTCTCCATCATTGGTCAGGTTATGCCTGGGCACCTCCTCCACCCACAGTGGCCACCTTTCAGAGTCCACTACAGCTGTGCCCCTGGCCCAGTGGCTTCCTTTGTGTGGGATCCACAGGGTGGAGCATCCTTTCCTGTTCTGACTTCCTCTTCCTCTAGATGTTTGCTCCCCTGGCCCAGTCTTCACTCCTGAGCCTCAGGGCTCCTGGTGATGCTACAGGACAAGTCTCACATCTCTGTTTTGTGCTGTGGGCAGCCCAGTGTTGTGCCATGGTCGTCACCTGGCATGCATGTGTGTCACCGGACCACAGCATGCCCTGATGGAGCTGAAGTCACACCAGGTGGGCCCTGTCTTGGGTTCCCTGAGTCAGAGTCGGACTCTGGCTTGGTCACCTCCCAGAAGTCACCTTGGGCCTGTTGCTTAAATTCTGGGTGCCCTTCAGCATGCTGTGAAGATCAGATAAGTTCCCTGGCAGTGCAGAGCCAAGGCCTGAACCTTGTCTGGCTCTAACTTGAGCCAGAAACCTGGGACAGTTCAGTCCCTGCCCTACACAGGGAAGGACCCATGTTCAGAGAGATGGAAAGTGCCCAAGCCAGACCAGCTTCATGATAGGGACTTAGACATGACCCCTGACTCTGTGACTCTCTGTGACACAGTGGAGGGAAAGAGAGAGAAAAAAAAGAGAGGGGGAGAGAGAGCGAGAGAGAAAGGAATGGGTTGAGAAGATGATGCCAGCCTGTTTCCAAATCTGAGCAGATTTCCAATTAGGATAACATTCAGCCATTCTTAGGAGGAGATATAAGAAAGGAGTCGCTCATCTCTGGGTCTGCTCGGAAGCACACAACGGCAGAAGGTAATCAAACTGCCTTGAACCTCTGCAAAGGCTTGGTTCTGAGTCTGGCACAAGCTATCTTTGTTTCCCTATCTTTTCCCGAAGCCTTTAGCAATTGCTAACAATCCTATTTACTCTGTGTACCAGACAAACACAGTTACCGTTGCCATCTCACTATTTTTATCTAATATTGAAATTTCTCTCCCTAAGAGCAGCCCTGAATATATTATGATATCTACTGAATAAATGATGTGCGTAATATACTGTGCAGAGATGGTATTTATGAAGCTCGGAACTAACTGAAATGAAGGAATCATTCAGTTCTCCTTTGAAAGGAAATTCAATTGGATAAATTTTCAAGAAAGCCGAGACTTTTTTTTTAAAACTCCATGCAAACTTTTGGATTCAAGGCCAATTTCTTCCTCCCCCTTGGCAGGACAGACTGCCCTGCCATTTCTACCATATTTTCTCTGCAGAAATTGAGATTGTCTCTGTTCCAATGTGAGGCATGTTCTATTAGTAGTATCATTGCTGTCATTTTTAAGTATAATGATATGTCAAGCACATTTAATAGTGTTTGAGACACTAACAAATCATTTTCTCCAAATGTCTCTGAGTCACAGGGGTCTAAAGCATTCCCACTTTGCAAAGAAGGAGGCTCTCCTGCATGAGCAGCACTAAGAAGCAAATTGCTGATACTTCAAAGGCTTTGCCAGCTGTATTAAGCACTTAATGTTCACCATGTAATTGTGTTCTGCCCTTGACGCTCATGTAGAGTAGCCACAGCGATGGCGGCAGTGATATGAATGGAACTATTTTCTGCTTATTGTAACGGTTTACAGAGCTTCATCTGCACCTCGCACTCTCCAAAGATGCACTGGGGAACTGAGTCCCAGAACGAAGAGTGGGCAAATTGTGCAAGGTCTCATGAGGGGTAAATGTGGAAACAGGGTTCAGAGTAGGATTGCACCTCTCTGATCACAAGTCTGGTGAGGGGTCCTCATAGCACATGCTCCTGGTCTGCCTGTCCTCCTGGGAGCTGGAGCCCTGCACATCTGAATTTAGAAATGCAACCTAGCCAACTTCACTTTCATGCTATTCCAAGTCAGAAGTCAAGTCTTCCTTTCTGCATGTGTCTTCATCCTGTGAGTTTGCCTCTCCTTCTTGTTCCCCTTCGAGATAGAAAAAAGAATTCTAGAGTTGGAAGAGTTGAAACCATAACAACAAAACAACAGACCCTAAGAGGTTTTCTCAACAAACCTCTTCATTGTGCAACCAAGGAAAGCAATTTTGCAGATGATGGTCAGGAAAGTGAAACAATTTCCCAGAACTACCATAGCTAACAAGCGACAAACCAAAGACTAAGACTGAGACTTGGTCCCTTGTTTTATTCAATATGCCCCTCTCATGGTGCACAGGCTATTTCTTGGTGAGACTTCAGACTGATAAGACAATCTCAGGCCTTCTGTCTACCTGCTGGATCTATCAACTTTCCCAAACTCCAATTCTATCCCTTGTAAGACAGTTCATAGAGGGTTAGCAAAATTGAGCAAAAAACCCCCTTGTTTTCAGTCTTCCAGGGCCTGCTGATAAGTACGCTCAAAACTACATCTCCCGAGGGAAGTGTCCTTTGCTTGTTGTCATGGCTAATATTGAGTGTCCAGCTTGATTGGATGGGAAAACAACTGGCTGGGTGAGAGTGTTTCCAAACATGATTGGCATGTGTGACAGCAAACTGAGGGAGGAGACTTGCCTTGAATGGGGTGGCATTATCCAGTAGGCTTCAGGCACAAAGAAACAAAGGCAGGAAGAGGAAGCCCTCCTGCATAGCCCCTCTCCCTCTCCCCTTCATGCCCTCCCACCATGATGTTTTTGCCACCACGTAGACCTACAGTAATGGATTTAACCAACCACAGACTGAAATCTGAAACCGTGAGCCAAAGTAAACTTTTCCTTAATTTTTTTTCCTTTGGTATTGCATCAGAGCAGTAGAAAACTGACTGAAACAGGCAAGCACAAGTAGATAGATATAAAGAAGGTCAAATAAGTCAGGCAAATTCAACTTTCAAAAGTTTCTTTATAGTAGAATTTGCTGACACATTCAAAGGGTTAATGTGCATGAGAAATAGCCATGACAAAGGGAATGTGAAATAATAGGTCTCAATTTATTTGTCTATGGATTCGCTTATTTGTAAAGACTATCTTGTGTGGCTAAGGATCTATGGCTTATACTATAGATAATGATATTTTGGACAAGGGGTCAACATTTTATGATCTGTAGCCCAAATCCATTTTGCACGTGAAATTTTATTGCAAGTACAGACATGCATGTTTGCTAATGTATTGTCTGGCTACTTTTACATCATAACAGCAGAAATAAGGAATTGTAGCAGGAACTATTTAGCCTATAATTTCAAAATTATTTGCTCTGTGTTCCCTTAGAGCAAAGGTGTACAGTCCACTAGAGGATAGTACAGCGGGCTCCTTTTTACTTTTTATAACAAACTTAGAGTCTCAGTATTAATTACAAATGTTGGAGCCAAAATGTGACCCCCTTCTTTTTTAATGGGATAAAGGGTCTAGCCATTGAGGTGGATGGGTGTTGGGATACATTTCTAGAGTTGTAAATTAGGATTCATCTTGTTTTCTAGTCACAGGTAACTTGCCAGTGAATGTCATCTCCAAATGGTGTGAGGTTGATAATCCCTGAGATCATAGAAATGGACAGTTTAGGGTTGAGGCATCCAGCTGGATCATGGGCTCGTCCATTGGGTGCTGTGTGGAAGAAAGTGGGATGGAGGTGCTAGGTCCTCACTGCCAGCTCTACCCAAATTGAAGTTCCATTCGGAGTTTCCCACTGACAAGGAATAGCCACTGAGCCCCCGTCTCTGTCTTCCAGGGGCTGCCACAGGCCTTCCCAACTTCCCATTTCCTGTAGCCTTAAATTTAGCCTTACGTTCATTAATATTTTTTTCTTTTGTTGCAGATTGGTTTTTAGTGAACTGAATATTAAAAAGGTATTACAGAGAGAAACAATGCGCCCAGTTGATTGCTTCTTCCCCAAACAGATACCGTGATGAGCGAACACTGTCATTTACATAAACAATCAGTCGAAAGGCTCAGGCTACACATGAGCATTCGTATTTGCTGATAACCTGATTGTAACCATCAATAACAATATTTTTATTCTGGGTAATAAACATCATTATACAGTGTGTTTTAGGTGAGTCGGCTCTCAATGGCGGAGAGGAAGGAGGTGATCAGAAAGATCAAAGGGTGTGCTCAGGAGAGGAAGAGAGGTAACCCTACACATTTAAGGGGTGCAGTCATCGTTTTTGCCCAGGCCCTGGTGGCATGAACCAGGAATTGATTCACAGCACCTGTGGATGAAACGAAGCTGAGCAGAACAATTCCCTTCACTCCCCAAGCGTGTAGAGAGGAGTGACTGTGCCTGCACTGCCCTAGCTGAGCTTAGGGTCTGCTGGGTGATGAGGACACCCATGGGGAGGCTGTGCAGCCCCACGTGGCCGGTGTTAGTGCCAAGGAGACGAGTTCCCATGGGGTTCTTCCCATGTGGCTGTCCTAAGGTCCTGTGAGTCTGATTGCATTCATTTGTTCCATCTTTCAGTTGTTTTTTAAATTTCCCCTTTTGCAATTTTATATTCTTTTATTCATGTGTGCCATATCTTCGGGATCTCTCTAGCCTTCAACCCATAGGTTGCCGAATTTGTATCTCTGCTCACACTTAGTACCCATAACCTAGGCCAGCGCATACTGTCTTTTTGTACCACCAAAGTGGACTCTATTTTTAAATGTGAATTTTTTTTTTCCTTTTTGAGACAGGGTCTCCCTATGCTGTTCAGGCTGGCCTTGAGCTCACTTTGTAGTGCAGGGTGGTCTGAAACTCACAAGGATCCTCCTGCCTCAGCCTCCCAAGTGCTGGGATTATAGACGTGTGCCACTATGCCTGGTTTAAATGTGAATCTTGAATAAATGAATTTTTTAAACTCTAGAAAAGATTATCTTCTAAAACGCAGGGGAAGAAAATTTGTAGGGACCAAAGAAGAATTAAGCTCTAAAAAGATTCTGAAAGAGGTCAGCCTACTGGTCAGGAGTACAGCCTGCAGCACAGACAGGCTTGGGTTTGAACGTGGCACTCCCATTGATAAGTTGTGTGTTCCTACAAAACTCATCCCATGTTTCTGAGACTCAGTTTCGCCATCTGCAAAACAGGGATGGCAATATTTAATTAGGAGGATAACACCTCTAAGGTTAACAATAACAGCTACAAAGGTCACAGAGGCAAGATGTGTAGGGCCAGTCACCCGTGTTTGACCCACAGTGTGAGCTGGGTGAGCATTTGTAAGCACGGCTGAGTGAAGATGCAAAGATCACACTTGGCAGAAAGTTAATTGTTTGTGTAGTTCCTAAGTAATAGATTTACTTATCCAAAGAAAGAAACATTCGTCCTGCAAAAGAAACACGTTGTTGATAAATGGTCATGCACTGTGGGATACTTGGCGAATGTATTTCAAATAAAAATGTGTCACTGAGATTACTGAAGAAATGTGGGCTTTGCCGGTCTTCATGTATTTTTGTCCCATGACGTCTTCTATGCTGTTTGTCACCTAGATCTTTGTCATTTCTCGGGAACAATGCATCTAAACCTCAACACTGCAGCATGAGCACCTGAGATTTCAATTTGTGACCATGCAAGAGCCATTTCTGGACTCAGGAATTTTCTCTTTGTCACGTTGCATCCTGTAAAGAACAATCTCCATAACTCTGTGCGTCTGTCAATTTGGTTGGGTCAAGGTACCCAAATGTTTGGCTCAGTAATACTCTGGATGTTTCTATGAAGATGCTTTTTTCGGGGTGGGGGGAGCAGATTAACATTTACATCAACAGACTTGGAATAAATACCTTCTTTAATGTGAGTGGCCCTTATCTAATCAGCTGAAGGCTTAAATAGAAGAGCAGATTGACCTGCCTGAGCCAGAAGGATTCTAAAGCATTCCACCTTCAGACCTGCACTGCAGCATGGACTCTGCCCTGGTCTTTGGTCTACCTCCCCACCCTGCAGATTTTGAACCTATGTGCTCCAGACACTACCCAGAGACTGACTCACTCTCCTTCATTCAGAAAGCCAACCAATGGGAAGAAGCTATGCCACTCTTTTCTCCCTTTTGTCAGACTTATCTAGAAGTTTCTCTGACAAAGAAGGACACCCGAGTTGGTAGAAAGGCAGAATGAAGCTCCAACTGCTTTCTCTTTCTTTTCTTTTCTTTTTTTTTTATTTTAAAGAGAATAGAACAAAACAAAACAGAACAAAAAAAAGCAAAAGAAAACAGAATAGAGTCAAACACAATACAGCATTTCAAAACAGAACACAGAAAACTACGCAGGTCTTCAAAACATAACAACAGGAGATTAACTATGCTTTCTCTTTCTTTAAGTTTTATCCCCTTGGATAAAGATCATCTGAAATTGGCCAAGCACTTTGTGGCTTAGGGAGAAATTAGAATTTGGAGAAAAAAGTAAATAAAAGAGAACAGTTACAAAATAGGTTCTCTGGTTCTAGGTGTTTTCACTTCACAGTAATACCTGAATGTATCTGCTAAGTACAATTTGGACCTCTGGCAGTAGATGCACATATTTTGTCAAAGATTGGAGGATGTTTTGGATTTTGGTTTTTGTGACTTTTTTTCTTGGTAATTTTTTATTTTATTTTACTTATTTATTTTTTAAGTTTATTGGTACCATTTAAATATAAAAATAATGAACATATTCATCATAGGGAATTTGTACCTCTACATGATGTATCTTGATTCCTTTTCTCTCCAACCCCCTCCCTTTCCTTCAACCCTTTTCCCCTTCCTAGGTACAAAGCTTTGTTTCCATTTTGGCTTCTTTTAATGTTTTTTTCTTTTCCATGCTTTCCTTTTGTCCTCCCCTGTCCCTAGTTCCTCTTTGCTTTTGAATGATTTCTTCCTATTTTGCAATATCTACTGTACATTTTGGTCCTTATTTACTTTTTAAATTTCTTACACTGATTTATTTATGTGTGTCTGATTTATTTCACTTAAGAGTATGGTTTTAAGATGCAGCCATTTACCTAAAAATGTCTCAAGTTTATTCTTCTTTATGACTAACTAGCACTCCACTGTATATTAAAAAAATCTCATCTTTTTTATCCATCCCTCAGTTGATGGGTACATGGGTTGCTTCCAAGATTTTAGGCATCTTAGATAAATACACTTCTCAGATGAAGAAATACAAATGGCAAATAAATACATAAAAATATTCACATTACTGCCCATTCAAGAGATGCAAATTAAAACAATGTTGAGATTCCATCTCATTCCAGAAAAAAAAAAAGACTATTACCAAGAAATCAATAAATCTTGGAGGGGCTGTGGGGAAAAAGGACCCTTCTCCACTGTTGATGGGAGTGTAGACTGGTGCAACCACTGTGAAAATCAGTGTGGAGATTCCTCAGAAAGCTAGGATTAGAGGTTCTATCATTCCCCTTAAGGGTATCTTCCAGGTTTTTGTGTTTTTAATTCTTGAAAAAAAATAAAAGTAGACTTCTCAGTGGTCCCTGGACCTCAAAAAAGTGAGTTCTTAAGACCAGTCTACTGAAATTAGAAACATTAGTAGTCGTCATTGAAACAACAGGAGAAAAACAATTTTTTTCTCTTTTTCCAGGATCAAGCTTTTGTATTTTCCTTATAAACAACTAGAACCTGACATTTCTCTGCCTTTATCCTGCAAAACAAATGGGTATTTTCTGTAACACTGATAATCATATAGCACCTATGGTCTGAAAAACACATTCATTTGCACACTTTCTGTTCACATGCTCTTAGCTCATTCTAGAGAAGATTTAGTACAGATTTTCAGTTTTTAGTTGGAGGAACTGAGGCCCAGAGCTTGACATCAGCTGGTGTTTTCAAGCTCAGGTAGTGGACAAGGGTCAAATACAGAGGAGGGCACCACATCTGTGAGCTGTAGTGTGACAACAAGCGGGTGCCTAATGTGTGCCCATTTAATAACTACACTGGTGATGCCCCTCTACAAGGGAAAAGTGAAAGCCAGCTAGGGGAGACCTCCACAAGTTCAGACCATGTCACCCAGGGTCACCAGCTGAGGGTTCCCAAAGGGCCGTAGCGCAAGAAAGCAGAGAAGACATGTTCTGTTTGGACTGGCCCACTCCCTGACCTGCACTCACAGTGAGATCTTGCCCAGCTTGCTGCTTCTTTCTGGTTCCAGTTTCCCCATCTGTAGGCAGAAAGAACCATAGCCCAGTGGCAGCTTGAGGACGATATTAAATGCGGAGATGCACGCAAGTGTAAGGGGATTACAGTTGAGCATATAATAGGTACATCGTAGGGGCTGGCCTTACTTCTCCCTGGAGTAGGTTAACTTTGCTTCACCATCCTAAGATTGCTGGACAGATCTGAACAATGGAAAGTCTGCAGAGACAGAAGCTTTAGATTATGGGAAGATGGCCCAGTCTGTTACCTATCCTTCACACATACAGCTGGGTTGCAACATTTGCTTGGAGTCATACCTTGCTGTGTGTCTTTCTTGTAGACGGACCTGTGAAGGCAAGCGTGGTGAATCGGAAAGCCACCCTTTTCCTCCTTAAGCAAGAAAAAACTTCAGTTATGTTCAGTCGCTGACAGGTGGATTTCTCTTTTTTATTCTTGCTTTATCCAACATTTATCCACTCAGTATGGTTGACTGACTTTGCAAGAGGTCTCCTACTTAGACCCATCTCCACACACACACACACACACATGCATGTGCACACGCACACACCAGACATTCACACACACATACACACACACACACACATATACACACTACAGAAATTTAGCATTTTGAGAGTACCATGAACATTTTATTGACTTAATATTTGAATTTTCTTCTGATTCTCAGTGTCTGCTTACACAATGTTTAGTATCAAGGATTTAAGGGTTTGTAGACTTTCAGAGACCAGTGGAGAATCTGCTTCTACAGCTGTCCTTCTCTGTCAACATTATCACTCTCCTTGGTTTCAGTTATCCGCGGACAACTGTGATCTGAAAATACTGTTTGTCTGAACTCATTCAAGAAACAGTGACCACATTCCAGTAACTTTTATAGCATATGGCTGCTACTCTGCTGTTAGGTATTGCTTATCTCTTTTTTATAGGTGTGTGTATAAAGGGATAAAAACCAATCTGAAATAGGCTTGGGTACAGTCTGCAGGTTCAGGGATCTTGGGGTCCCGAACTTAGCCCTGTACATAAAGACTACAGTAGAGGTGTCTCAAAGCGAATCACCTCTTTGAACTTCTCCTGTGACACGGTGCCTGCTATCTCTCACAGAAACCTGTGGTCAGATGGTCCTCAGTGTCACTGCATTGGGTTGTAGGTCAGAATGAGCGCATCATCATGATGCCACCTCTGAGGAACCTGGACGCAAGCTGATTGCTTTTCCCTGGAAGAAGCCCTTTGGTAAGCGGAAGTACAGCCGTTTCTGCTGTACACTTTGACAATGCACGTTTATCTGCAGGTGATCAATATGTTAAGGGGACATTTGAGTATGACTCAAACTTTGCATTTGTTTGCATGCAGTTACCTCCAAGAGAGATTCTAAGTAAAACATAAAACTGCACCCAGGCTCACCAGGGATATTTATGGTCTCCTCCAGCTACCAGTCACTGTCCACTGAGAGTAACGCGCAAGTTTCAGCTCAACCATGTCCTCCACACAGGCGAGCTATGAGCCATTTTCTAGGTACAGGGCCATGTTTGGTGTAGCATAGATTTCTTACCTACTTGTGTGAAAACCGTGCTTCCTTTTCTATTAGATTTTTTAATGCATGCCAATGATGATGTTTTAAAATGTTATACCTAAGTTTCTCTATGATTCCCGTGAGGATTTTTGCTAAGTTGCTCACATTGGACTTGAACTTGTGATCTTCCTGTCCCAGTCTCCCAGAGTGCTGGGATTATAGGCCTGTACCACCGCATCCAGCTTTCCCTGAGGCAGTGACGGCAAACCTTTTAGAGCTTTCAATGATATCAGTAGCCTACTGCAACATGTGTGCCATAGGGTAGCCACCACTGCCCTTTGGCATTCATGGTATCATTTTGCCAAGCAGGTGATTTTCAGGAACATGCCTAACAAAAGATTCAGCTGTAGAGCTTGTACCTTCTCTGGTGTGGGGATGGGATGGGGGTGTATTTGCCATAAAGTACATCTTTAATAAAATGCATCTGCGATGAACAAACACATAGAGTCTCCACTGTCTTTGAGCTTACAGATAAAAAATCCCAGCTTCCCAGCTCCCCCAGGAGGAAGGACAAACTGGCACACAAAGAAAGGACCCACTTGAAATAGGAAAGGAATTTATTTGGGATGGGTGGTCACCTGCACCAAGGTCTATGCCAGGTGATTTAGAAGCTTTAAATCAATTCAACCCACTAAAGCCTCTTGGGCGAGCTTTCCTTCTGCTGTTACAGAAGTTTTAGCCTCTTCCCAAGAGCTAGGACCCAAATCCAATCGCTTTCTGACTCTTACTCTCATGATTTTTCCAGTACGCTGCAATTTCATCCAGTTCACCCAGTGCTTACTAAATTAAGCACCAACTGTGTTCTTGATACTTGAGAGTCTTTGCACGAGGTCCACAAAGTGGCTGGAGAAATCAAAGTTGGAATCACAAATAAATTTGAGATTTGCCTGACCAGCAAGGATGAAAAGAGAAAAACAAGCACACAAGATTATTAACACATATCATTTGCTTTCAACCTCATTTAGAACTTGTAAAGTTTGCATAATTCATACAATCGCACAGTGGAACATTCGCATGATTAGTCCCCATATGGATGTGATGAGCTCTAGTCTCCTGTCTGTGAAAATGCAAGGGTGACCTGCACGCTACTTCTCGAGTGGGGCCTGAGAGATCATTATGCACCGGAAATGGCCTTACAGTGGAGTCATAGTCATTTGGTGCCTGTGAGGAGACAAAAAGCTGGAACTACAGCCAGAAAGGCAGTAAAAACAGACTATTCATCCTGTTTCTACGACTTGTATTCATCACTGCAGACAACCAGGTAATTCAATTATCTGTGGCCTTGGAAGTCTGTCATGTGGTTTGTGCGCCCTTCCTCATTTCTCTGCTGCACTGGGAGGCCTGAGGGTAGTGGCCCTGAGCTGGCTGGAGGAGGGAGAGCCTATGGGGTGCTTGGGTGGGTGGGGGGCTGTGAAGAAGCATCTGTGTTATTTACTCTGAAAGTGATGACAATGATTTCATGGTCCAGAATGCATTGTTCCTTGGAGCCCCCAGTAAGAATAACATCATTCACTTTTATAGCAGCACATTTTATACAAACTCTTTTGTTGGTGGAGAAAAATGCCTCGTCTGACATGACCGCAGCAGAAATCTCCTTGTGTTCTTCCTTTCTCTTGCTCCTAATATGCTCGTGCCATCTCGAGGAGCATAGGAAATGTGTGGCACCCGGATGGTAATGAGATGGCAGACTTTCCCTAACATCAGAATTTCAATAAGGGTGGAATTTGCCTCGGAAAAAGGACAGTGATCTTTCCACAAACACTGTCCTTTGTCCTGAGGCACACAAAATCCCCAAATCCCTAAAATATTTCATCTGAAGATAAGATAATTTTGTTCTAGCCTAAGCTGAAAAAGACAGAAGGGGGAAAAGTCATCTATCAGATGCAGCCAGGAAAGTCCTGTTGCTTAGGGAGAAGGTAAATTAAAGGCTCCTATCTTATCTGTATTTCAATTAAAATCTTATTTTTGGTTCCCGGCAGTGCAACGCATTGAAGTCTTTCCAAGTTTAAAAAAAAAAAAACCACCATTTCAGTAGGTGGATGTTAAAAAATCTTTAATGGGCATGTTCTACATATCATATGGGCTACTTTTCATGTGGGGGAGAAATGACATGAACAATATTTTGAAAGAGACGTGAAACTTACAAAGGTAGGAAGGGCAATGGATATATTACTCTGGTGAATTCTTCCTTGCAGCCTTTTTCTTTATGGAGCCCTATTTGAATATTTGCAACCTTATCCCCTACACTTAGAAAATCAGAGTTAATGGGGAAGAAAAATTTAGAGAAAAGAGTTAGGAACTGTCTATCTCCTTATCAATATCCTTTTGGAATAGTGAGTTAAGGGTTGGGTTTATTTCCACAAAGGTGGTGAAAAGAGAGAAGCTAATATTCAAGTTTAAGAACATTACCCATGCAGGTTGTTTTTATGGAAAAAGTTTTGTGGAGCCCATTGGATGGGGCCCAAGGCTTTGTGATAAATCATACTCTAAATAAGGTATCAAACACTGGATCAGTCAATCAACAAGTACAATGAAAAGTGAGGGGATATACACTAGTTCCCAAGACAAAAGTAAGACAAATATAAAACATGGATTTTTTTCTTTTTGGTACTGGGATTCAAACTTAGAACCTTGCACTTGCCAAGTAGGCACTTGTGCCACTGAGCTATAAGCCCAGCCCCTAAAACATGGATTTTAAGTGACAGTGAGTGAATGCTGTCTATGTCCCCAGGGTGGTGTTATTGTTGAGGGTCAGGTGGGGCAGAGGGGTGCAGGACCACGTTCTGAAATCAAGGGAGCTGGTGTAGGTTTTATCACTAACGTTGCTACCGAGGACCAGGACGCAGATCACCCCGCTTGCTCCATGAGGGACTCAGCTATGTTACTGCGGGTTTTGCAGTCACATGGTCACACGTGCTGCCACTGCTCAAACCAGCCACTGTAGCACAGAATCAATATTTAATATTCTTATTAAAACACATGGAAGCAACTTTTAACTCACAGACTGTCCAAAAGCAGACAGTGGCCAGATTTGCTCCCTGGCAGTTGTTTGGAATCATTGGTTAGGATGCAGGCTCAGTATCACCACCAACTAGTTAGACCCATAGCTGAAAGAAGAGACTCTGAGAACATGGGGTCAGGATGATGAGAGCACTTTGATGCTGACGGTTCCAAGAAGCCACATCTAGATCTTTTGAGACAGTTAGGTTGCTTGGGGAATGAAGGAGGCTGTGGACCACGTGCAGCTAGAAACGATTATTTGAAAGGATGGACTAATAATAATGAAACAGGTTTCTTGTTTGCAGAGTTTCACATTAGCAGAACCAGATAGGCATTATTTCTACCAGCACCTTGGAAATGCAGAATCGGAGGCCCAGCAAGTTAGCGAAGTTGCTAGAGGGGGCCCAGAGCTGGTGCCCAGTGGATGCAGTGAATACTAGTGCACACGAGTCACAGCGGGAGACATGTGCTGCTGCTGTAAAGAAGTACACTCCTGGATATCCGCAACCGGATGGTCTGAGCTCACAGCAAGCCTTCTCCATTTGCCAGGAGCAGGTGCGACCTTCCTGACCTCTCTGAGGCTCAGTTTCCATGCCTATGAAATAGAGCAATAATGGTCTGTATTTCATAGGATGAAATGGCGGGGGGGGGGTAAGTGAATGTATGGGCCACAACAAGCGTCTGATAAATATTGTCTAATCCTACCACTCACTACACACTGTCCTATGTCTTCTCAAACCCAGTCCTACATGGAGCTTTTTCTTACATCCTTTGCTTTGCATGACCCCTCTTTCTTTGACTCCCTCCATTGTTCTTCGCATCAGGATTTGGCAAGTAAGGGTGTGCTGCTGCATCCCTAAACACAAATTTCACCACACTGTAAACAGCCTTGAACAATCTCGAGGACTTGTCAACAGCTCCCGGGATTCTCCCTGGAGCCCTCATTGTCTTCCTGGTCTGCATTTGGTCTGGAAATAGAAGTGACACCTAGCATGGCTCATGGAATGCAGAATCAATGGGCCTGGAGGGACCTGGAGGGAGAGTCTCACCTGGCACTGCCTCCGAGGGTGACGGTGAGGACGTCATCCCAGGAGCCCCCGTCTCGTGCCTCTCACCTCGGGAGAGTGCAACACCATGTCATCTCATGGCTCAGTCACCTTGGGTGAAAGAAGTATGGGAGGCCTCAGGCTCTTCATCCGTATATCGCATCTCTAGCTCCACCTCACCTTCTCGGGGTACTCTGAACATGAAACGCAGTACTGTGGGCCAAGCACTTTCAAGAGTACCTAGCATAGATGTGACCATCCTTTTTCTTTAAGTCAACATCCAGCCCACTGTGAGGTGGTCCAGTGTGATGCGTCCAGGCAGAAGCTCCTGGAGCGATGGAAAGGTGTCTGAAACCTGCTTTATTTCTCTCCCCCAATGCAGACATGGAGAGTGAGAAGAGGAAGAAAAGCATAGACGCTCTGCGTTACAAAAGCAGCATAGTGGATACCCTTATCCAGATGCGCAAGGGAGAACAGCTCCCATCATCTCAGAGATTTCTTTCCTTTTGTACAGCATTGCTAAGGGAAGAGAGTTGTTCATTTAATCCTCCCGCACGTATTTATTAAACACCCAGTACTCCTCAGGCCCTGTTCTATGGTCTGAGAAGAGACAGATGAAAAATACTTGTGGCATGAATGAGCTAATAAATATTCACTTTACAAAGAGTAGGATGATTCCAGAAGACAGATCAAGTACCCAGGATATACAGCCTCTCCATGTGACCTCTGTCATGTTTTATTTATTTTACATTATGTTTCTTTGAACTGACAAATGCTCTCTTAAAATTACAGCCACCACTCTGACTGCTTGATCTTCTAGACTATGTTTGGGTCACCTTAGTTCCTTTGGGGACCATCTGTGACTCAGCAGGGATCAAGCAGCAGACTCTTTGTAATGTGGAAACCCTAGGGATTTCAATGGCACGGGTCCCAGCATAGGGCGTGTCCACCCTCCTTGTCCGCTAACCCTGGGCCGCAGGTTGTCCTGGTTCTGGAATGCGTTTCCAGCCTCTGCCCTTATCTTTGCTCCATCCTTCCACATTGGCTTGGGCTGTCTATGCTTTGATTCTTTGCTGATTCTATCTGGTTTCTTCCCCATCAGCCCTTTCTTCTTGCCATGAGCTAGATGCTCGCGTCCTCTCCCAAATTCACGAGTCTAAATGACAGCTTCGACACACGAGTTTGTGGAAACTTACCCACAAGGCAATGACTTAAGAAGGTGGCACCTTAGAGAGGTGACTATGTCACAAAAGCAGAAGCTGCATGAGTGACATCAGAGACCTTATAAAAGAGACCCGAAGAGGTTTATTTGCCCCTTCCATTGCCCATTGTGCAAGGATGCAGCAAAAAGGAGGCCATCTGTGAATCAGGAAGTGGGCTGTCCCCAGCCCTGAATGACCCAACACTTGCATCTGGGACCTCCCAGGCTTCAGAACAGCAAAGACACATTCATGGTGTTTCTGAATCCGTGGTGTGCTGTTGTAACAGCCCGAAAGGACCAGGACAGTCCCCAGGGATGACTCTTCTGTCCGGGGTGGGGCACCGCCTTACCTCTATCACTTCCATTTCCGCTACCCAGTCCTTCCTTCCCTGACAGCTCCCACAGGCTGGTGATAGGCAGCGGTATGGGCCACTCTCCAAATATTTCTACGTGTTCACCTTTTGATCAAAGGGTAGTCCATTTTGGGAACTATGTGAGTGCAGGCTAATGGGCTGTGACATGAAGATATATGAGTCACTTCTAGCTAAAGTGTTTATTTGCAGGTGGAGAGCTTGGAATTGTCTCTGCTGTTTCACCAGCGAATATTGTCCAGCTCGAGTCTTGGAGTGAGGAGGTAAAGAACGGAATCCAGGGGCCACGGCAGACAGGAAACCTGAGAGGAATGAAGCTCAGATATGTACTCTGGTACTGGGGTTGAGGGGCTCTGACCCCCCAGCACGGTGACTGTGCCTACTCAGACTGATCAAGGTGAGCAGCACTCACTGTGCCCTTATTCTCTACCTCTTTTGGGTTTAGTACATTCACCCATCAACTGTGCACAGAATATGGATTTAGTCCGCATGAGATTTTTTAGTGCTTCAGCCCCTTGAAGGTCTGTGTGCCTGTATTCTATGGAAGATGGTGTGTGCCAGGGAGCTGATGAACTAGTTCTGGCATCCATTGCAATTGAAAAGTAGCAGAAAACTGTCTAATAGAACATCTACTGCCTGGTGAGCAGGGCTGGAATTAGGGGATGGTGGCAGGCAACATTATAAGCAATTGTGCTCGATGCAGGGTTGGCTTAGATTCATCTACAGTGCCGACTCATTTCCAAATGCTAGTGGCTGCTCTGCATGCGGGAGCAGCGTCTAATATTTCTAAACATATTTCGGCTCAGTGACACCTTAATGGTATACGATAACACTCGGCCTCCCTCTTAGAAAAATGGATACTCTCATTTCTCTAAACATTGGGCCTTTACCCTTAACCATTTCCATTTAAATGCAAATTTCAATCATGTCCACCTTTCTGTGTCCCAACATGAACATACGGATGTGATAGCAGCTTGGATCTAAACTTCAGGAGGCCAGGAGCTGCTCCCTGCAGGGGTCCTAGACAAGTTTAAATGACTTTTTTTTTTCTTGTGCCACCATGTAGCTGAGATGAGCCTCAAAGGAAAGATTTTTGCTTTCATTAGGAGGTGTGGCCAAATCAGAAGAAAGAAGGGGCCACCATGATGGAACTTCCTGAAATGAGATAGTTCTAGAAGCATCTATAAGCTAGTGGCTTGTGCTCGCCTCATCCCTGACCCCCCTAGACGAAGCTCAGGGCCTACCCTCTCCTTGAAGGACTGCGGCCGCAATGACTGAGTAGTTTCTCTCCTGAGGGAGATCTTGGTCTTTCAGAACACACTTCTGGCTCCTTCATTGAGTCTGCTGTGAACGGGCCCGTGTCCCTGGCCAAGTGGGTCCTACCAGGTGTCCAGGTTAGGGTTCTGAGCCCAGGCCAGGCCAGGCTGGGGGAACAGCCCCATTACAGTAGGCCCAAAGAGTGGGCACGGCCTTGATGGGCACTGAGTTAAAGTGGGGGTCTGCGGGGAGGACAGAAGGGAGCCGGCGGCTTTCAGAATCCTATCTCATGAGAGAGTCAGGAGCCACTGGGATTTCAGAAGCTTTTGGAAATTTTGTCTCAGAAGTGAGAACCTGAGATCAGTGTCTAAATCAGACAATGATTTTCCCTAGCTGTGGGACTGTGGCCAAGTCCATTCATGTAAGGGTCAGGTTTCCAGACACAGGAATGGCAGCCGAATCTCATGCAGCCTTGGAGAGGGAATCAGTGCTAACAATTCATGTCGAGGACTTGGAACAGCCCTGACCCTGACAGAGCCTGAGAGGAAGACAGCTGGATGCGGTGTGGGGGAGGGGAACGGCGCTACTCTCTCCCTACCACTGGCATCCCCTCTGCTCTGCAGAAGGACTTTCCCCGGCTGGCAAGGAGTGCAGGAGTGAAGGAGGCTGCTCCACAGCCCGGCTGCCTGGGAGACAAGGACACTGTGCCAAGGAGGAGAAGGAGGCCACTGTGGTGGAGGGAAGGGAGAAAGGAGGATTCTTGAGTCAGTGAGTCCGAGGCTGAGCCCAGATCCTTGGGGGCACGGTCCAGAAGCCTCGTGGTGCTGTCATAGTGAACAGGAATGTGTGCTGAGCATTCTATCCCCTTGGGAAAGGCCAGAGGTGTCTGTCTCACAACCTGGGGCGGCCACAGGTTGTGTTGATTGAGGCCAAGGAGAGTGGGTGGAAGAGCGCCGAGCTTTCTCTGTGCTTTGGGGTCATGGCCACAAATAGCAGGAAAGCAAATGCTGGGGGAAGCTCAGAGGATCGAATTGAGGACAGGAGGGTGGCTCAGATCATGTCTGGGGAGATAGGGAAGGGAGCACGCTGTGTCAACAGGGAGGACAGAAGCCCCACACTAGCTCACTTTTGACTGGGAGTTTCTCCTATGGGAGAAGCCCAGAGTGGCCAAACTGAGTGACCCAGTCAGAAGACAGGCTGGAGCAGGCAGACTTTTTCCCATGACTTGAACTTTGCATTGTAACCCCGGAGACTGAGGAGCAGGTGGCAAGCTGCCTTTTACAGAGGGTGAGGAAGGCAGGTCCTGCTGTCCTGGGGCGGAAGAGCAGAGGCATTGAGGTCACTTCCTGGCTTCAGGCAGGAGGAGCCCGAGGTGGCCTTTGTGCTTCTAAGGGAACAAGGCCTCTCAGATTGCCTCCTCTGCAAAGAGAATCCACTGCCTCTTGTGCCAAGGACTGGCGGACTTGCACTGAAACGTGATTCCCTTGACGGTCATGCAAGGAGTTTTTAATCTAAGGCAGGCACAGGGACTGTCCACTCCCCAAAGGAGACTTGAGCGTTGGGTTGGAGAGGAGGCAAGGTCCTGACAAAGGGAAGGGGACCTTGCTGAGAGATCCGCACAGTTCAGAAACACGCGTCATCCTGTGTGGGTCCTTCGTCCTTGCAGGAGTAAATTCCATGCTATTTACGCAGCTGGAAATGGTGTTAAGAGGAAGTGAACTTGGAAACCAGGGCCACTGCTGGGCCTTTCACCCCTGCATGATCTGGACGCTTCCCTGGGCCTGGAGAGGGCCTCACTCTGGAAAGGGGTGAGCGGCAGGGAGGATAGTCACAGAGGACAAGCCGGGTCGGGCAGGATTTAGACTCAAGTGTGGATTGTTGTCCTGGGTAGTTTGGATCCTTTCATTTCAGCATCTCTATTCAGGCATATTTGGCTTGGTATGGCCAAAATGAGCGGATAGCATCTTAGCTCCCTTGTCTGTGGAATGGAAATATCAACACCCGGCCTTGCATCCTGAGAAACAAAGGAGAAAAAGGGTTTTCTAGGAGACTACCAGCCCGGGACTATGAAAGCTATTTCCTGTCCCTGTATGATGTGTTTCCCAGGACCTGTGGCCAGTATCTTTCTCTGTGTTACCTCAGTCAGTTGATTTCTATAAGAACAAAAACTCAGAGAAGCTAAGCAATTTGCTCAAAGGCACGTAGTAGGCATATTACTGCTCCGAGTGATACCTGGTACCCTGGAGGCCAGTTCGCTTGGACCTGATTCTCTCTGCTCCATGAGTCCAATTCCACTCGAAGTGCTGGCATGATGGAGAGTGCCCATCCCTGAAGCCTGCTGCCCTTTCCGTGCTGGGAAATGTCACTTGGCACTGAAGCACCTACCCGTAACCTTGGCAATGGGGTCAGGAGTGAGAATCGTAGGCTGCCACTGTCTGTTGGATGCAGGGTGTTGCTGCTGCTGAGAAATCATACGCCATGCTGGGTTTAGGAGCCCTCAGTTCTACACAGACTAATCTACTGCAGCACTTCCCAAAGGTTTTTCCACCCCAGATCCCTGGAACCAAGAGACCAGCAGCTCAGTGGGAGAGGACACTGGCTTTGCTCCTTGTGAAAATTCCCAAGTACACTGGCAGAAAAATGGTGATGTCCCCAAGAAAGGGACCAGCATGCTTGCTGTATCTGAATTCCTCCAACTTTGGAAAGTTCACATGACCTCTTCTCTGGACACCTCCCAGCCAGCCACAAGACTGACTCTGAGAAATGCTGCTTTATTTAAAAATCTACTGCTTATTATTTCATTCTCTAGAGAATCTCTGCTTGATGCTGGGCATTGAGCTGAGAGATTCCCATTCATTCTATCCCAGAAGAGCTTCCAGCCTAGTGGAAGAGACCAATACATAAACAGATTTCTAAAGTGCTGGGTGATAAATGCTAGAGGCCTTGAGGTCACCCAGAAGGGGACACCTAGAACATGTGGTCCTCCCTACGCAAGTGGAAGTGAGGGTATCCACCTCCAAGGAGGTAGCAGGGCTGGGTGATGTGCTGGATGTGGGAGCACCTGGCAGCCAAGGGGCCCATGTGAGAGGGGATCCCACCCCTTCCATGAACCATGAGGAATTTATAGTCCTCGTCAACAAGCTTCACTAAGTGATGCTGTGTCCTAGAACCGCTGACAGGTTTAGTCTGGAGCGGGCATACAAAAGGGAACTGAGCCTGTCAACTCCCACAGATGAAATGGGGTCTCTGATGAAGCCCACCTTCCAAACCTTGTCCCTGTCACATGGTGCACCAGAGAGTAGGGTAGAGCATCAGGTAAAACACAGCTGAGCGATGTACTTTCGATGGCTTCTGGCCCGAAAAGCAAGCCAAGGTGAAGTGATTTATGCAGAGGCTGCTACGAGCGTGCATCTTGGTCAGAGAACTCCGACAGGGACTGGTGTTCAGTTGGGGAGGGTTGGGGGTTCTGCTCTTTTGGAGCTTTATCGAAGTGATGGGGACACACCTGAAAGACCACAGCAGGTGGGGACACAAGACTCACACTGAAGTCTGAAAATACCCAGCATCCATGGAAAAGCAAAACAGAGCCAGACAGCTTTTCCCTGGCACCATGAGATTATGAACTTCTTAGCACCAGGGCTCTGTGCTCAGTGTAGGCGGGTGCAGGAGTGCCTGGACCCATGGGAGCAGGAAAGATCAGACCCCTGTGTGCGCTTGTCACCATGCCCCACCTCTCATCACCATCATCTTCACTCCCACCAGCTCTTTCCTGTCCCTGCATTGCCCCTCCTGATGTCCACCATGACCTGTGCCCTTTTTCTAAATTTTAAAATGAAAAAAGAGTAAAAACGATAGTATGAAATTTCAAAACAAAATAACAGGAGATTAACAATGGTTAATATATTGCGTATTGTTATCTTCAAAGTAGTTTCTCAGATCGCAAGATATAGGTATGAAAAAATGATCAAGCTGTGAAAGCATGAACTGTTCTACTTGATGAACTAACAGAGATTAGTAGTACAGTTATCTACTTGCATGTGTGTATATGTGTGTGTGTGTGCAATTTTTTCCCTTCTTTTTTTCTCCTGTTCCCCATCCCAGTTGTGTTTTTCTTTTGAGTAGTTTCTTCCCCTTTCACTTTCACAATAGCTGTTGTACATTTTGGATCTTATTTTCTCTTTCAATTTTTTACACTAGGGAGACAATACGATGTTTACATGAGAGTCTGATTTATTTCACTTATAAGTATGGTTTCAAGCTGCATCCATTTACCTATAAAAGTCTCCAGTTTATCCTTCTTTATGGCTGACTAGTACTCCATTGCATAAAAATACATCTTTTTTTTTTCATTCATTCCATAACTGGTGGACTTTTGAGGTGTTTCCAAGATTTAGCTATTACAAATTGTGCTGCTATAAACTTGGGTGCACATATATTGCTGTGGTATGATGTTTTCATTTCTTCCAGGAGAATACCCAGAAAGGGAATAACTGGATCAAATGGGACCTCCAATCCTAGTTTTTTGACTGATCTCCATGCTGATTTCCACAGTGGTTGCACCAGTCTACACTCTCACCAACAGTGGAAAAGGGCTCCTTTTTCCCATTAGCCTGTGTGCGTTTATTATTAGTTGATTTCTTGATGATAGCCATGCTTTCTGAAGTGAGATGAAAGCTCAGTATGGCAAATAAATATATGAAAAAATGTTCACCATCACTGGTCATTCGAGAAATGCCTGTGCCCTTCTTATCAATTGACTTCAACTCAGATGTCCACCAGCTGCCTCAAGGGGCCAACTCTTATCCCTGGGAGACTGTCTCTTGTCACCCTGTCCCAGAAATTAGCTGACGTTGTAGACACAGTGTCATACTTACCATCTGTTCCCCACAGTTCACTGGAGTGTATCACCTGCATCAGAGCAATGGCCATGATAATCCTGTGACCCTCTGCCTGCCCAGAAATTAGGACAGTGCAAGACACATTGCAGGTGCTCAATAACTAGTGACAGAATGTCCCATGACTCTCTGTCACCCTTCCCACAGCTTCTCTGTGTGGAGCATAGAGCTCACCCCAGGGCCTTGTTCTTGATAAATAACATTACAAATTTTTGGGTTCCTTTGGAAACATAAATGTTGTGAATCACACATTGCTAAATTAGTAGCCTCAAAACATACACACACACTCACATGCAAATGCACTCACACACACACACACACACACACACACACACTTCTTCCCAACAGAAAGCTCCTGCATATATCAAAATGCAGATATGTACCAGCCAAGGTCTTTCATGCGTTGGACCTGGTGGTGAAGCACCTAATGCCTAGGGGACAAATGGGACAAGTTTTTAAGAACAGCCCCTCCCAGGCCAGCCACAGGCTCCCAGGGCTGGGGTACACGCTCAGCAGAAGGGGCACCCTTTCTGCCAAGCAGGAGCATGCTAACAGGAGTCAGATGTTGCAGCTCAAGAGTCAGGCCAGTCCCTGCACACTTGGGAGAACTTGAAAGAATTCTGGAAGAGCCATAAATCTTGAACTGGAGCCTTTTATCAACCTCTAATTTATCATGGTGTCTTAATTACTTTGACTGGAGAAGTCATAATCCATATGTATCAGAGATTTGGGCAGCTCGGGCCTGTTTCTCATGACAAGGGGGACTGTTGACACACAGGATTTAACTGAGGGGGATTCCGCTTGGTGGCGACTTGTCCCTATATCCCTTGCCCCTGTGCCATTCCTGAGGCTGACATTCTCTAACCATCTCTTTGGTTCCCTAGGGCAGGGACCATGGACCCTTTGGAGCTCTCAATGATACAAATAGCCTGCTGCAGCACCCGTGCAGTATGTTCACCACCCTGCCCCAGGGGGACAGGAGAAGACAGTGCTAGCCTCATGACACTTGATACACAGTGGAGAAACAGACAGTCAGGCCATTGCATTTCAGTGTGATGGGTACTCTGGGGGCCAAGCATCGGCATCCTGTGGCCACCAAAGAAGGACACATGGCTAAACTCGGAGATTTTGCAACCTTCAAGATGCAAAGGCTGTGCAGCGGCCTGCAAAGAGATGGTGATGTGAAACGGTAGAGAACTAACATCAGCCAAAACTGTAGCAGAGGACCCTACAGGCAGGTTGCCAGGGCATGGTGTACGGTATCAGCCTCTTCTTCAAGCGCAGATGCATGCGATGGGCCCGCTGGGAATCTCACTGTGGGGTTTTGTGGCTGGGCTGCACCGAACCTGGTGCTGCCTGCACAGAGCCCTTGTCTCCTTGATGCAGCTACTCTTCTCTCTGCATGGCTCGCTTCGGTTCTTCCCCATCTTGACCCAGGCCACCACCAACCAATCAGGCCCCGTTCTGGAAGTCAAACTTGTTTGTTCTCTTTTCTCAAACTCTCCACCAACAGGTCTTGCTGATTTTACCTTCAAAATCTTTTCCTGTTTTGTCTCTACCCATCATGTCCCCACCTTAGTAATATAATCCTAGTTCAAGTTTCCATGAGCCTTTACCACCTGCCTTCCCAGGAGATGCAGTGTCACAGGGACCCCAGGGTTCCCAGAGCCCTGCACAGGTGCTTGGGAACCCATGTACCTTTCGGACTCTGATAGCCCTGGAAACTACTCATTTGCCTTTGATCCTTTGCAATACACATTGGGCAGAGGCGCACTTTGGAATTCAAAAATATCAAGCTATTTGTTGCCTTTTACCTAACATTTCTCTAGGTGGCAGAAGCAACCAAATTCTAATTAGCAACTGTCAGAGAGCTCAGGCTGTCCCATTGGTCACCTCACTGATGTCTGCATAGCAATGGCTCTCCTAGACACTACTGCCTTTCAGAAAACCAGCAACTATGGCAGCTCCTGTAGGAATCCAAAGAGGACCTGAGACAGATTATTCCCTCATACAGTTGCATCAGTTATAACCTTGTTGTGATGTATCCAAAACGTAATGATATTTTGCATTTGTGCAACATTGCACTTTTGTTAGCCTATCAGTCAAGGAATGCAGGTGCTAGATTACATAAATAATTAGAAGATAAAGATAAGAACAACTAAGTAGCTAGTATATATGAATTACTGCAGTGTCCCAGGCTCTGTTTCAAGAAAGATTATATCTCTTATTTTCATCCTTATAACCACACTGGGAAGTAGATTTTGTTAATATGCCCATCCTACAGATTAGGAGAGAGAGGCACTAAAGAATTAAGCAGCTTGCCCAAGAGTGTATGAGTGGTCAATAGCGTAGCTAGCATTTATACCCAGGCAAAGTGGCTCCATCATTTATGTTCTCAGTCAATATTAAGAATCAAAATAATTTTAGTATTATCCACTGTATGTGATAAATTATATCTTCTTTTTCTTTCTTCCCCCAAATTTTTATGTTGAAGCCCTGACTCCTGCTAGCTCAGAATGCCATGGTACCCAGTGATAGGGCCTGAAAAGAAATAAAATGAGGCCATACAGGCAGGTCCTAATTCAATATGACCTGTGTTCTTATAAGGAGAGAAAATTTGGCACTAGGGATGCCCAGAGTTTTACTGAGTGAGGAAACAGTGAGGCAACAGCTATCCACATGCTAAGGAGAGGGACCTCAGTGAAACCCAAATACCTAGACACGTTCATTTGGATTTCTGCCTTGGAGAACTGAAAAAAAACCAGTTCAGTTGTTTAAGTCACTCAGGCTGTAGTATCGTGTTATGCCAGTGCTAGCAAACGGATATACTCAGAGATTAACACGTGCTATACAGTTTTTTATTCATTAATCAAACATACTCTGAACACCTTGCAAATATGTCTGGGACCTGAGAAGGCCATGCTCTGGGAAGACAAAGATAAGCTGTAAAAGATTCGCATCCCCAGGGAATTAGTTGTCCATCATTGTGCATGGTTCTGTCCTGGTACAACAATGTAAGATGGCGAAAGATGATAAAATATGACCACTCATTCGTTCAACATATTTTTATTTATACCACTTAAGAAGAGCTGGAGAGCAGACATATGGTAACAAAAGGAAATAAAATGGTTTAGACTCCCAGGCTACTGGTGAACCCACCTTGGTAAAGAGATGTAGACACAGGAGCCAAACTTCATAGGTTCAATTCTGAGCTCTGCCACCTGTTGGCTCTGGGACTGTGAAATCTCTGTGCCACAGTTGAAAGGGTATGGAGGCGTCCTTGCTGCAGAAGTTGGCTGGCAGGATACTGCAGAACTGTGCACACAAAATACTCTAGCAGCGGAGGCATTTTTGCATCTACCCAGTGCCAGGAGCTGCAGTGAGCTGGCCACAGGAGCAGCGCCCGAGGGTGTATCCTCTGTGTTCATCATGAGTATTCACATGGACATTTGCAGCCTTGAGCCCATTGCCAGCCAGGGTGGGTAGGGAATGGTCCTGGAAGGAGAATCAGTAGTTAGCCCAGTGGTCCGGCTTTCCCTGTCCTTTGGGTTTCAGCTTCCTCATCCCAAAAGCGAGAACTGAATATTTCCCTCAGGTTGAGATGTGTTGTGAGAGTTTGGGCACAACTTCTTTTACCTTTGCACTTCACACGAGAGAAAGCAGGGACGACAGAGGCTCAGAAGCAGCCACATGGCTAGAGAATGTCACACCACCTGTGGAAATTATTTTCCCTCCTCTTTCTCTTTCTTCCTCATCTTCTTCTCTTCTGCTGGGATCAAATCAGGACCTTGTGCATGCCAGCCGTGTGCTCTATCACTGAACTACATCCCTGGTCTTATTTATTTATTTGTTCATTTATTCGTATCTAGAAACATAGTCTCTTTAAATTGTAAGTAGGTGGGATTATAGGTGTGCATTTCAACTGAAGTCTACACTCCTAATTACTGGCAGGTTGGAAGAAATAGCCAATGGTTCCCTGATGTCAAGACAAGTTAATTATCTGGGTAAGCTAGATCTCAGGGGAGAACAGAAGGAGGCATGTGGAACCCCTGTGTGACAGAGGAGTGCTCTCATTAATATACAGAGCACCATCTCTCCAGCCTGGGGTACCAGGCCCGGCCTTCCTCTTGGCTTCTGTTGCAGAGGATTTGCCATGATCACACTGCTTACATGTAACCACAGGGCCAGGCAGCGGGGGTGAAGCTGGTGAAGTCTGGCAGTGCATGCTTTGGAGAAGACTCCATTGGATGCCATGGAGCTCCACATGAGAATGTCATCGGTCCACATCTGGCACAGCATTCTGAAGCCCAAAGTCTGACAATCATGCATTAGAATCCAACATGCTTTTCCTGTCCTGTCTGAAACACGGGCACATTTGCAAAATCTTACTAACGTGGTAATTACGAACAAAGGTGGAAGAGGCACACACAACATTTTGTTGCCTTGCAAGCTTGGGGGTAACTCTGCTGCTCTCCAAAGTCTGTTAGTCCTCAGAGCTTGTAGATGGAATGGAATGGTGGAGGTGGATTCTTGGTAGTGAATACTCACTCCCAACACAGGTGTGTGATGAATATTTCTTTTGGACTCCAGGCCACATGAGTACACTTGGGGTTTGTAGTGCATCCTTGTCAAGTAGCTGTCAGAGCAGGAAGGGAAAGCCTGCAGGAGGGGAGGGAGCAGAGGGGTTGAGGCTGTGTACCCCAGGTGGGCAGTGTTTACAGCAGAACTAGCTAGAGACCAGGCAAGGTCTTCCACCAGGAGGTCAGCTGTGTGTCTGGAAGCAGGAGGACAGGTGGCACAGGCAGCAGCAGGCTGTACCTGTGAAAGAGTTGGGGTCTGGAGTGGGACGTGCTTATCAGGAAGACCCAGGAAATGGGAAATCTGTAAGTGAGCCATGGACAGAGCCTAGCAAGCTGACAGGTGATGGGATATGGAACAGAAGCAGCACAGACATCGGCTGCCAGGACCTTGATGGTAGAGCTCTGCCTCTGCCAGCCTCAGGTCAGAGAAACCAGCCTTGCCCCCTGTTGTGACCCATCAGAGTGGAGGGTCCTCCCTGTCTCCCACGCAGGCTTGGGCAATATACCAGGTTCCAGTGCAGGCCTTGGAATAAGTGACAGTTTGGGAAGATGCAAAAGGGAGCCCTAGAAACACGTGGGGGAGCTTGCATTGAGGTTGGCCTGAGGCTTGATCTACCGAGACTACCCAGAGTCCTTAACTCATTCTAAATGAGCCGCAAGAAGTACTAGGAGCAGATGACAGCAAATGGGCAGGAATGAGGGTACAGCAGAGGCATGACCCTCATCCAGCCATCCAGTCCCCCTGGAAGTTGCCCTGCTGGGTCCCCTACCTCTGCCCTGGGGAACAGAAAGAAGAGGAGGGAAAAGTTACTGACCCATTTGCACTTTCAGTGACTCTTCATAAGCCACTGTGAGGAAACATGATTCCCCAGTTTTCAAAGCCCCACGTAGGATACATTGCACCACATGCCTTAAATGCAGAGCAGGACCCCATATGAACAGCATCAAGTAACAGAAGGCATGAGTTGCACTAACTCTTTCACTATTTCCACAGCGTTATGGCCATTAAAAAACTCCCATGTCTGTACCTACGACTGTATCCTTCCATATACTGCCAGAGCTAAAGTGCAGCTCCAAAAGGGAGGTCACATGGGGTTTTAAAAGTTTAACGAGCTGAAGTTTCATAGGTGCTAACGTGTGATGGCAGAAACAGTAGTAGCCAAAAGTTTTAATCTGAAACAGATAACAAATAATGAACCACAAGGTCGTTGTTCTGAGGTGCACTCAGGGCTGTAGAGGTGCCCAAGAAACTGAGAAGTCAGACATGGCCCACGAGGTCGCAAAGTGCTGGGCCCCTGCTTCTTCACTCTGAGATGAAATGCAGTGGCCAGATGGAGACCAGGAGTGGCAGGAACAGGCACAGTGGGGTGCCCATGGCGGGTGCCCATGGCGGGTGCTGAGCATAGCTGTCATCACGTGGGTACAGCATCAAGGAGGTTCTTCAAATGGGATGGCTCAGCCCAGCTGGGCTCTGCCTTGTGCCAAGCGATTCTTGCTATCACATCCATAAAACCTTCTCTCACAACTGGATCTCACCAACATCAACATCTGGCTGAACAGCTCCAGGGAGGCAAGCCTGACTCAGAATCTCCCAGCAAAACAGCCCGCTGATGAATGGGGGCTCAGTAGTGTTTCTGAATGTGCCCAGGTGTTAGCTTTAAAGGAAAAGGGAGACATCAGGTGGGGTGTCAAGTGTTCTAATTGATCCCGGGAGAACTATGAGATGCCCAGCCATCGTACTGGACCTTTTGTGCCCTGTGTTGGCTGCACAGTACATGTGAACGTTGTCCCCCTCTTGAATGGCTTAACTGGTGCATGGTCCCAGGTAAGAGGGTCAGGAGGGGCCAGCTGCAGCATTTCTGGGATGTGCAGTTTCTGTGCATTCCTGCATTCATCCACTCATGCTTTCATTCATTTTCAGTAGTTAGAAGTCCAGACTGCAGTGTGATCCAAAAATGCAGCCTAAACTTGACTTCTGTGTCACCTCTTACTGTGTGACTTAGGAACCTCATGTCACTCTCTGCATCTATTTCCTCATCACGAAAATCACAGTTTCTGTTTCATATGGTTTGGGGGAATTAATTAAGGTAAGTGATTTACATAGTTCTTTCTATAAAGTGAGAAATCATAGTATTAGCTGTATTTATTAGCTGCCATGTGAGCCTTATTGCCCTTGTAGTCAGGGAACTCAGTGTCTCAAATACGGCATTCTGAGCTTGAAGATAAAACAATGTTTTGTCTCTCAAGTTCTACAGAGAGAAAATGGTCTATAAAGAAATAGAGGTGCATTGCATTATTTTGTATTATGACATCAGGGCAAGGCACAAATACATACCCAATGTTTTTCCATTGCCTGACACTTTTCCATACATATATGTTACATGAACGTGTCATATACTTTGCATGCATTAGCTCATCTTGTCTTGAAAAACCCAGAAAAATCAGCACCTTAAAAAATACCTTCATTTGAAGTAAAGTCAATGAATCTGCACTTTCTCATCAATTTGATTTGTTGGAACACATAAGACTCATATGTGTGCGTACACATTACTCTTCGTAGTTGTCGAATTTTTCCCATCCTTATCCTTCCAAGCGGTGTGGTGTGGAAAGGCTTGTTATTTTCCTGGACACTTTACAGATGAACATACTAAGTGGTGAGGGGTACAGGTAGCAGTCCAAGATCCCTGAGGAAAACACAGTTCACCCCTAAATTTCACCAACTTTCCATGTCCACGATCACCATTCCAGTCTTTCTCTGAGATGTGCCCACCTAGAAAGGTAGAAAGCTGTCCCTCTTGGGCTCATGCTGCTTATGCATGGCTCTGGCAGTGCCATTATTTTGCCTTTTTCCTTTTTATGCAACCCATTCCCCTCATCCTTTGCTCAGTTTCTGGCCCTTTTTGCAATCCCTTTGCAGTTCTTGCCGTGATCCCATACTGCATTCTCTTGTAGTTTCTGACCATTTTTCTCCACATAGATGTATTTGCATTTTTCCAAGCTGCATTTCATTTCCAACTTAAAATTCCAGCTCTGACGAGTTCCCTACATTATGCCTCTCACTTTGATCGTGCTCCCAAGCCGTTATGATTTAGGATAGCCTTGGCAAACTTCTCTGACCTGCTTTCCATTCAGTAATGGTGCCGCAGAATGAGACCAGACCCTTCCTATCCTGTGCCTTATGGACCAAATCCCTGGACAATTAGGCATCATCAGTTGCACGGCATCTAATCTGTTTCTCAACTCACATTATTGTCAGGCAACTGTGCCCATCTTCGTTGCCCTGTTGAGGGCTTATTTCAAGAGCTGGAAATCCACGTGTTCCTCTGCTTCCTTCATCTGGTTTTATAAACCTATCAGAAGGGAATGATTTCTCCCTCGTAGCACATGTTATTATTTATAGGTCCAGACACACTATTATTTTATGTTATGATTCTGGATCTTTCAAATGTTTCCTGTATTCTTTGTTCTGTTGTTTCTCTTATTAGAAACTGTCCTTTGATTTACGGCCTGGATTGCTCTGTCTTTTCTTGAACATTTACTAGCCCTCAGGCATCTGGTGCAAAGCCCCATGCTTTTGAGGGCATAGAGAAGGGCAACACCCATGAAGACTGCAGTCCTACCACAAAGAACCTGGAGCAACTGACACTGGCCATCTGACCATGGGAATTTGCTGAGCATTTCCCATCACCAGGCACTGTGGCCAAGTCGCTTTACATAAAATTATACTTTGTTAAAATCTCAAGAAGTAGGATCCAAAGATCCTCTTGCTCAACCAAGGCTAAAAGAACTGAAGGATTTGCTCAAGCAAGCGCTAAAGCTAGGACTTGAAGTGCAGTCTGGACTTGATGTGCTCCTTTCTTTCAGTTGGCTGTGAAACTTCTCCACCCTCTTCACCTACAAGGAAGCCTTGAGCTACCTCTGCCTCTGTTCAAAGCGATTCCTGCTCAGCCTTTTTACTACAGAGGGATCAGCAACCCATGCAGCCTTTAGCATCTCTCCCAGGCTGGGTCCAGGCCAAGCATCCTCATGCCATTTGTTGTCAGGAACTCTAGCAATGAACCTCAGAGGTGCTTTTACAGCCCAGCATAGAGCCACTCTGTCTAGGATGGTGTATTGGTCAGTTTTTCCATCCCTGGGACCAAACTTCTGAGGTCCACAACTTGAAAGAGGAAAGGCTTATTTGGCTCTTAGTGTGAGAGGATTCAGTTCATGGTTTGTTGGCTCCAAGGCAGTAATGACATGATGATAGAAAACTGTTCAACCCACAGAAGTCAGGAAACAGAGAGAACAAGAAGAGCCAGGGAAGGAGAAAGGAGCTAGAACAAGAACACATCCCTCCAGGTCAAGCCCCAAGTGACCCACCTTGTCCAACCAGGCCCCGGCTCCTAACAGCACATTCAGTCATGAACTCATCCATGGACCAATCCCCTCATTAGTACAGTGCCCCCATGAGGCAGTCATCTTCTGAAATATATGAGACTTTTGGAAGATAGTTGAGATCTAAACTCTAAAGATAGGAAAGTGAACTAAAAATGACAAGAGCTGGGCAGTCAGGGGTTGAGTCTAGGAGGCACTGCTTAGAGTTATGTGACCCTAAGGCAACCTCTTCACTTTGGGGTTTCTCAGATAGGCTACATAATATTTATAATCTTGGCTGTCCATGCCATAAAACTTGATATTAGTGGTGGTGGTTTTACAACAAGGTTGCCAACAAATGTATGGTGTGAGAATGTGGGAAATTTATTTTCGCGTGGTAAGCTCCAGTGCAGGGTACCAGGATCCTTTTGTTCCAAACAATGTTGAAATACATTCAGGTCCTGAAGCTTCTGGATTTTTTCTGGTGACCAGCATAACTCCTTTCTAGGTGTGCTTTAACCCTAAGTATCCAACTTGATCTTTAAGGCTCCAGAGTCGGATATTCCCACTGGACTGTCCTCTAGATGCCTTGACCTCAGTATACCCAAAGCGAGCCCTCAGCCTCCCCTCTCACTGCAAGGTGAAAGCATGATCTCCAGTACTGCCTGTCTCTCTCAACACCACTCCAGTTTGGAGCTCTTTCCTTACTTTCCATGCCAGTCCCCAGCTGTGGACTGAGGAATTCCTTTTCTGCTAGCATCCACCCTCCTGGGTCAAAACATTACTGTTTTTTATGTGTTCTCTTGGTTTGCAGACCTGCTTTCTCATTCAGTCATTGTGATCCTGTGCTGTCCATCCTAGTCATTCACAGCTGCATGGCTCAGAGCTGCTTGAATTCCCAAGGAATAATGCAAAGGAAGCTCCTGGACAATGAAAGGCAGTTGTGATTTTCCCATGTTTAGCCTGGAGATGGGAGTTGGATCAACTCGGGAGAGGGAGGGCTTCCATATTGAAGAACTCAGGAAGCAGCTGAGTGTCAAGCTGGCTAAAAGCCAGTTCCAAGGGCTTCTAAACCCTATGGCCAGGTGGCATCACAGCTAAAACTCCATTATTCTCAATACCAAAATCTATCTTAGTTACTATTTCATTGCTGGGAAAAAATACTCACAAGTTAAAAGAGAAAAAGTTTATTTTGGCTCACAGTTTATAGGGGTTTTAGTTCATAATTGGTTGGCTCCAAGGCAGGGAGGTGTGGCATAGGGGACTGACAGAGAAGAAAAACTCGTGGCATGGTAGGCAGGAAGCAGAGAAGGATCGAGGCAGAGGGAGGAAGATAGACCCTTCCAGGCCACACCCACAGTGACCCATTTATTCACATGAGACTTCACCACACAAACATCACAGTCAGCTATCAACCTATCAATGGCCTAATCCAGTGATAAGTAAGACACACTCATGATTCATTCACCTCCCAAATGCCCCATCTTTGGAAGGCTTGGGGGGGGCATCTAGATATAAACCATAATATTCTGCCATAACCCCCCAAAGATGTATGCACATCCCTTTATGTAAATGCATTTAGTCCATCTCTAAGAGCTGCTAAAGTCCTAATAGTTTCAGCATTGCTGAGAAGTCCGTGGCCAAAGTCTCTCCTGAGATTTAAAGGATACTCTTTATATGCAAGCCCTATAAAAATGAAAAGTTAAACACTTGTGACATACAATGGCACAGAATTAACATTCTCATTCTAAAAGGTAGAAATAGGAGGATGGAAAAGAATGGGACCAAAGCAAGACTGAAATCCACAAGGGCAAATATTAAAACCCATAGTTCCATGTTTATCATCAGGGCACTCTGTGGCAAGATGTGGATTCCAAAAGGCTTGGGTAGCCTCACCTCTATGGCACTGCCAGTCATTGTAGCCCTCATAGTTTCTCTCGTGGACTGGCTCTGCTCCTCCTTTAAGCTTTCCTTATATGATCCATGTTCTTGGCTCCTCTAACTTTTTGGGGTTTCCATTTCACTTTTGGCTTCACACTTATATCTTCTCACTCTGCCCTCTCAGGAGAGCACTTGCCTGGCCTCAAGGCCCTTTTGAAATCTGATTGGAAGTCTTCCTGATCCCACAACTCTTTCATTCTTCATGCCTGTAAAACCAGCATCACAAGGATGATGCCAAGGTTTGCTGCCAGTTGGAACATTAGCTGAGTTTTTTTTTGAATCTTTTGGTAGTTGCAGAGGTCTCCGAGTGCCTGAATGGATGGACATGATGAACTGAATCCTGGTGAATCAATTCCCATTTTCTGGGTTGCCACTGTTCTGGAATATGGTACACTGGAAGCTCTGTTCTCAAAGAAAAGTGTTCGAGACTTTTGAGCCTGCAAAGGGTGAGACCTTGTACATGCCTTCATACAATTCTTTATTATTAGTAGTATTAGTATTAGTATTTTAAGAGAATAAAACCAAACAGAATAAAACAGAATAAAGCCAATCAAAACAAAACAATGAAAGCAATACAGGACTTCTAAACAAGATAATAGGAAATCAACAATGGCTTCCATAATATATCTTGTTTGGAGGTATTATCATACAATCTTCACTATTGTCCTGTTCCAGAGTTTCTGGCTTCTAAATGCTAACCTTTTAACCAATCAGCCCTCTTCTCTGCTCTGTCTTTGTAGACCCTAAATTTACTTGAGCCTTCTTTCTGGTGAAACTCAAAACTTTAAATCATTCTGCTGGGTTGTTTGCTTTTGATTCTCAAGGTAGAGAATTGACTAAATGCTGGGGTAGTCATGGCACCACCTCAACATTGGACTACCCTGAAATTTCATCCACCAGAGTAGTCTGATACCTTGAATCTTGGGTTTCTACAATGTCCTAGCAAAATGCAGACAAATTTTCCACCAGAACATAACACATGTGGCCTGAAGTGCAAGTGCCAGTGGAGTTGTTCCCAACTGAAACCTCCTGATCCCACTCTTCTCATTGCTGGGACACTCTCCTACACCTTATCCATGTCTTAGAGCTCTGAAAACCTACGTGATTTGCTGGGACACTCTCCTACACCTTATCGATGTCTTAGAGCTCTGACAGCCTACGTGATTTGCACTTATTTCCTCCAAGGAATTTTAATATAGCAGTTGTTTTATGAAAACATCCCAGTACAAATAAATTTAGTGGTTTACACTAAATAATAATCATAAGAACAGTGTCTACAGAAGTTACCATTTACTGACCAGCACCTGAGTGTCAAGCACCATTTAAAGTTTATGTTCCTTACATTTTATTTTCACAACAGCATAGAAGATTGGAGGGTCAGCATATATTCTTCAACTTTTTGATGAAGGGATTGTTACTGTAGGGGTCCCCTTCCCCTGGGTAGGATAAGGTAGTGATGTGAGCACTGTTCAAGTTTAGTACCGCACTCTCCTAGGTATACATGGGTCTACCTCATCCAACCATGAAGTCCTTGAGATGATACTATGAGGTTTCCGAAACCTAACTGCTTGAAGATTAGGGCTGTCTACATCTCAAAGGGTTGTTTTGACATGTGCAAAAATATTTGCTATGCCCTTCCTAGTAGTTGTGAAAAATCTGTCCATTTTCAGACCCTCAGTGTAGCTGGTGCTGTGGTGACCCAGGAGCCACGTTCCTGGCCAAGTGAGCCAGCTGATCCAGACCCTCATTCCTCCAGCCTGTGTGAGTCACCCTCCATTCCTGCTAACAGCAGGTCCTCTTGCCAAGCCTGAAACCTCTCAACACCCTACACTCAGGCATTTCTAGAAAGTGGGAGAGATCATGATGGCCCAAGCTTGAAATTTGATTTCAATAAAAATAATCTAAAATAGGATTAGAGAGCAGTGTACTCTTTTTTTTTAACTCATGGAAGTTGAGCAATACTTGTGGCTGCTGAAGATATGTGGGGACAGGATGGTTCTTGAGCCATGGCACAAAGCTTGTCAGAAGAGCCAGGAGGCAGAGGACAGTCTTCCCTATTTTCCTGGACTGTGACATCAATGTTTTCGGCATGGCAGTGACTTTGTCCCTTTAAGCCCTCAGAAGTCCTTGCCAAGCGATCAACCACACCTATTATTTTTTTCTCACTTATGACCTGAATTCAAAGATCTGAGGTCATGGTGCAAAGTCCACATTGTTGTTTAGGTGTGAGGAAGGGCTTCAAATTCAGGCCCCAGTCTAAACTTTGATTTTTTTTTCCTACTAAACCACAATGTCTCTCTTTACATGCTTGCCTGTGCTTTTGATTACTTTGGGATATAATCTAGAAATGTTGGGCAGAATTATGAGGAGGAAGGGGTTTAGGGTCAAGAGCAAGTTCACCAGCCACAAGCATCATTTTTCCTTGGGCTGGAACTAAGACTTGTAAGTAAATACCCAAGTGAAAGAGAGCACTTCTTGGGAAAATGTTGGTAATTTTATGAACGTAAACAAACTCTTTTCTAACAGCCCCTGTCATACTGGAGCCTGTGGGCAAATTATATCAAGGAAAGCACAGTTTTAATTGAAATTGGTTCAAAAAAAGAGGGGGTCAGTAAAAAGGGCTGGCATTTATTGACCACTGATGCACGCCAGGCATTGTGCTAGATTCTGGGTGTGGATGGTTTACTATTAAACCCTGGAGGTGCTAGCATCTCCCTAGTTGAACAGATCACTGTCAGATAAGCAGAAAGATCAGGAGCTGGAAAGCTGCCAGTTTCATGCCAGAAGCTTGACCCTTCACCATTCAGCTCCTTTCTCCTCCAGTTGTCCTCTTCTAAGAGGAAATCTGTATTATCCGGCAAGCTCCATGTTGGTGATCCAATTCTATAAAGTATTTCATGTTAGCAGTTTAGTACAGACTTGTATTCGGTGGCTGCCAGGCCTGGCACAAATCGGGTGACTGAAATGTATTTTCTCATGGCAGTGGTGGCCAGGGTTTGAGGTCAGGTTGCTGGCAGGTCATGTTCCTTTAGAAAGCTCTCCCCAGGCTCTCTCATGGCTTCCCATCACCTCAGAGAGCTCTCAGCTTGTAGATACATCACTCCAATCCCAGTTCTTCACATTGTTTTCCCTCTGTGTGTGCCTATTGGTGTCCCAGTCACACTGGATTTGTGTCCATTTTAATGACCTCATCTTCACATGATCCCCTCTATCAGGGCCCACTTCTAAGCAGAGCAACATTTTCAAATCACACTAAGGATTAGGATTTCCACATATATTTTTAGGAAGCCACAATGCAACCCATGGCAATACATAGAAAGTTAGAAACTTTTAATGACCATAAGAATGGGCCCCCAAAATGTTAAAGTTCCATTTCCTACCACTTGCCTACTGCCCCTTCTCCATGGATCTGGCACCGCGTCTGTACAGCCTTATTCCACTTTGAACTAATCATCATCTTTTCTGTCTCTTTGCTCTGTTTCTACTATCTAGCTTGTTCTACCTCACCCTCTGCCTGAGTAGTCTCTGATCATTCTTCAAGGACAAGAACTCCATGGACACACTTGGAAGTGGTTTGAGATTCCACCCTTTCACAACCTGTATGTCGTTGCCCCTCCTTTTCCATGTTCCTCAAGATGATTTTCCACTGCCTCATCAGTGCCCTCTCCCTCACTAAGCTCCTCTAGCCCAGGGTCTGTACCTTAGATACAGCTGGATTCAGGGCATCTATAAATAAGCCCAGCCCCTGCAGTGATCTCAGAGATGTTTCCTTCATGAATGAATGCAACACCTGTATCTCTTCTCAAATTTACTGTAGCCAGATGTCTCCATTACAGAGCAAGGGTGTGGAAATAGCAAACTCTACAGACCCTTGTTGCATTATTATTAGGTGATCCTATGACTTCTTTTCATCATCCGTAAAAGAAGTATATCATACATGATGTTGACTACTAATCTCCCAGGATGGAATTCATCCTTTAATTTTATGTGTTTTAAAAATTAATACAGTTTATCTTTCTTTTAAAGGTTTATATTATTCGTGTCTGTTCTATGGAATCCTTCACTAAAGTCACGGTGCTAATGATTCAACTTTTGTTTAGAATTCTTTTTTAAAATTTTCTTTAAAATTTTTAGAATTCATTTTTTTGCATATGGTGTGAGATAAGGAATGTAAATTTTTTTTCATACTGATAACCAACTATTATAGCACAATTTGTTGATGAGAAATAGTGGGATTTATATTATTTTACATCCCAGAGTGCCTTGAGAATTTTTGACTCATGTATATTGTATAGGCTTTTCCATTGTGTTCTTGATACATCGTGAATTTTTACAAACCCAGAGATAAACTTCTTCAGAATTATTCTGATGGAGACTTTGGATCTAATTAAGGTTTCAAGGATACAGAATCCACAAAGTTCATTTAACGTGGTTGGCGTAGTTACACAAAGTTTGCGTAAATCCTAACATGGTAGAAATCTACATCCTCTGTCTAAAATTAAATTTAAGAATTATCAGAAAGATGACAGCTTCATGTAAAGTTCAGCGTCAAAACAAGAACAAAAACAAAAAAATTACCACAGAGTAGTTGCCCACAATGGAAGAGAATGTTTTGGTCCACCTTAGGGAAAGATGACAGGCTCCTGCCTGAAAACATTTTTAAACCTTTCCTGCCCCCTAGGATACATGGTTAAGAAAATTGTTAAAACAAAAGAGTCTTTGGGTTATTCTTGGAGAGACCAATATAAGAGTAAAGAAGTCTAAGTCCCATTTTTTGGACATCACTGGGAGTAAAGGAAACCCAAGGGAACTTAGCAAATTAAAGTGTGAGGAGGAGCAAGTCGGCTGGATCCCCAGGCTGGAGGTGAATGAAGGAAAGGCCACGCGGGAATCACATCCGGGTTACCAAGCAAGGAAAGCAATCGTAACAACTATAACTTGCCAGCACCTATGGTCACACATCTGTTCTACCCCACACACTGGGTTGACACTTGATATTTATCTCAGACCATCATAATTCTCAGACTACAGACAGGGAAGGGGGTTGCGAGCCAATAAGAACCTAGCCCTGGGACACAGAGAGGGTTATGAGTGATACTCAGTCCCAGACTTCCAAATGGGAGAATTTGGCATCGTCCTGTATTAGGTGAGCATTCAACTTATTTTCTGGTACACAGCAAGCCCTCAGCAGAAGCTGGTGAATTTTACCAGATGAAGAGACTAAGTAAATACTGAGCAACATCTGGAGACTTTCTAGGGCTTCGAAAGAAATCTGAATGGAACTGGAGTCCCATATACCTCCGGACTCCAACTAACTCTTGCTTTCTATGTGCTTCATGACCACGGCCAATTGATTCCCAGCATGGCTGAATGGACAGACACACCAAGCACCCCTGCCTTGCCACCTCTTAGCTGGAGAGAATGTGGCCGGTTCCCTGGCTCACTGGCTCTGCTCCTTCTTCTATAGAAGACAGCCTGCAAGGCCTCCCTCGGGGCAGCCCTGAAGACTAATGACACGGTGTGTGTGAGGCACCTGGTGACCAGCAGGCATCCTGTGACATATGGTAGTTATTCCTATTAGTGGTGCGCCCTCCGTGCTGGCTGGTGTCACTTCCCAGGGCTTGTGAGCTGATGGGAGGCCAGGCTTTCCCACGTGGATCAGATGACGACTTAGGCTGATTACAGGGTTCCTGTGTGTATGCAGGCTCCAAACAACTGCTCCACACTTGCCCTCTGGCCTGCAGCAGAAGTGAGTCACGGGGGAGGCAAGGGAAAGAGAGGAGGGAGCAGGGAAGCCAGACTGCCCCAGGGACCAAGAACACCTGGACAGCAACCCCAGCCAGGTTCCCAGGATACGGACAGCCTGGCCTGGGCGGCCAGTGGGAGATGCTCTTCATCACTGGATCCTGTGCCTGAGGAGGGGACCGGAGATGATTGGGAGGAGGGGTCTGTCACCTCTCCTCCCTGGGACTGGTGTAGACACTCTGAAATGCTTTGTGCATTCCTCAGAGTCTAGGTATTAGTGTTCTCTGGGTGGAAGAAGGCAGTATTTGGGAGACTGAGGCAGCAGGATCGCTCAGTCTGGGCAGCTTAGTGATTTACTGAATCTTTGCCTCAAAATAAAAATATAAATGAACAAATAAATAAATAAACAAGAAAGGGCTCAGGACAAGAAAAACAATTGTAAGTGACAGCCGTGATCAACAGTGACTCACTGGGGACTTTGCCTGCTGATGACCACGGGAATGTTGACCTGTCCCCTCTCCTGTATCATGTGGCAGCCACGTGATGTAAGAGAGCAGAACAAAGGAGTGGCAGGACTCCGGCATCCCCTCAACTAACCTGGGACCCCTGGACTTCATGGCAGCTGGTGCTTATTGAGCTCTTATGCTGGACTTACCCTGTGCAGGGCATGCAGTGTGCGTGAATGTGACTACGTCACTTCCTGCCTCCAGGGTCTGATTTGGAGGTGAAGAAGTTGAGGTTTAGTGATTTCCTATAGTCATGAGGTTAGAAAGCGAAGAAGTCAAGATTTAAACACAGACCTGACCTGAGAGGCTTAACTCCTGTGACCGTCACAGGATCCGGATTGGGGAAGAGCAGGGTCATATTCACTGTCAAATTCAGGAAAGCGAGGTGCAAAGAGTTAAAGGATAAAAGCGGAGTGACGAAGCCATCAACAGCAAGTGCTTGCAGGTTGGAGAAAACAATCTCCTAGGCCAGGTGCAAGTGACTCTGTTACAGCTCTGTGGTGCAAATGAAGTCCCTGGAACACTGTGCAAAACAGAGTGAGAAATGCTCTGGTGACACTGGGGTGACATCATGTGTACAACATGTCCTGTAGGTCTTGTCACAGAAGACAGTAGTGATTCTGATGTCCCGATTCCTGCTTTGCAGAGTGGTGGCATGGGAGGGCGCCCACAGCTTGCTGTCCCAGATGCCTGGGACCCTCTACAGCACAGCGTTGCCTCCACAGATGTCATGCTGAAGTCTCCCCTGCTTGTGTCCCTCACTCTGTCCCCCAGGCCTTGCACACTGGAGGTTGCCAAGTGAGCAGAAGGAGTGGGAGAATCTTCTACCTCTCCAGGGTCAGTGGCACACGTACTGCTCCATCCATGCACTTTCCGGTGGCAATTAGAGCAAGATCACCCATGATGCTCTGCAAGGGCACGGAGGCTGGGGTTCTGCTTTTGATCCAGGTCCTTGTGCATAAATCAGCACAGCAGCCCTGTGGCTCCTTAAGCAAGAAGCTCAAGCCCAACTGGAAACACCCTGGCCAGTCAGGGAGGGGCCCAGAGTCCACTCCACCACTGTGCTCCCAGTGGCGTCCAGTCCCCGGGTGACTAGGATCTGGCTTGGCACAGAAGGAGAATCTGTGCTGCTTGCATCTCTTGGGGGACCAGAGAGAGGATGCTGAGCTGGAAGTCGCTGGATCCCTTCTCTTGCTAACTAGCACTGGGACCTTGTGAACCTCGCCTCTGCCTGGGCGATGGAGCCCCCAACATCTCCCTGGCAGTCTCATCTGGAAGGATGAATGAGAACATGCACGTGACGGGTCTGGCTCAAGGCCTGCATGGTGTGTGGGAGATGCCCTGAACATCCAGAGGGCAGAACTCTGTGCTTTGTGGGGTAGAAGATCAAACAAGAAAAGGATGGACTTCAGGAGCCTGGTGTGGCTGTATCTCCAGGGCTGACAGTGAACTTGGCCCCTAGAAACACAGCCAGGAAGGATGGGTGGATGAACACCGTACCTCCACTCAGTGCTAGAGCTGAGATTGGCAGACACAGAAGTAGGCTCAGTGCTCTGTGGCTGCAAATTCTGCAGCCTTCTTCTTGCTTAATGTGCTCTTGGGAGCTGGGCAGAAGGTGACAGCTCTTGGGAGAGTCCCTGCAGCCTGGACTCGGGTGGCTGAGGCTCATGTCTGAGTTTTTCCTTATATGGTTTTGTTCTTGTATTCTGGAGACTTCCTTCTTCTTCAGAACTGCATCATATAACTGTTCACCCTCTTCCCGGAATTGCTCTGCTCCTGGTTTGGACTGGCCCATTTGTTGCCTTCTGAGTGAGGGAAATAGGGTATTGAATCATCACCTTCGCATTGGTTTTCCCAGAATCAGAAAACGGTCTCATAGCTCTAAGCCCCACACCAGAAAGACCACCCATCTCTCCTTCAAAAAAAGTAAATTTTATTTTCTTAACAAACCCAAGTGACTGCCTCTTTGGTCCCACAACTAACATTTCCCGAGAATTCATGAATTCCAAAGTTATTTGAGCAATTTATTCTTTGAAGCTCAACTTCCACCTTGGGCTCTCAGAATTATTTCTTGGAAAAGTGATTAGCACAGAAATCTCCACAAAAACTGGCATCCGAGGACAGTGGTCTCATTATGTGAAGTGCTCGTAGATTCATCTCTGAACACCCCGTGATCTCACAAGGGCTGTTATGTCCCAGCTAAGGCTCTTCTTTGGAGCTTGTTACTTAAGTTAAAAAATGTTACTTGTTTCTGAGAAGTGTACAGTATGGAACGGGGCTAACATCTCCAAGGAGCCCAGTCTCTGGACTCCCAGGCTGCTCCTAATTCTCTTGCCAAATGCTGGAAGCTCTCCACTGGACAACCGTCAATTTATGTGGACTCAGTCACAATTTACACCCAGCACCGTTTTCATACAGGGTGTTATTCATCGAGACTTGTACCTCAGTGAGGAATTCGTGCTCTTGAGTAATGAGAGTCCTGTCCTTGCTGGGCAGAGAACAATGCTTTCCTGCTATCTCTGCCTTCTAATGGGTTTGCAATGGCACCAGCTCTGCTTCCATAAATAATGCACTCCATGAAAATAAGGAGTCTTTAAAATGGGGTGCATCCACACATCACTTCATAACCATAAGGGAAGCACTTGGGAAGAGGTTCTCCCATAAACAGACTGTTGCTTGGGGTGTGTGTATGTGTGTGTGTGTTCACACATGTGCCTATGTGCACGCAAGCACAAACTGTCTTTTGTCACCTCAAATGTTCCACTGATATTGGCTCTTCCCTGACCACTGTAGGGACACAGAGGGATAAGGGTCAGCACAACCTCTGGAGGCAGAGGGACACAGGATACAGTCATCTGGTATGCCTGAGCCTTGACTTCATGCTCTGTACCATGGAGGTAATAGTGTCTACCTGATTCGTAGGTGGAACATGGTCAATGAGTTGAACTAGGTCAGGTGCAAACCCTTCTTTTGCATATTTCTCCATCTCCATGTTACATCAGGTCTTTGAATCTCTGAATTGTAGAAATATCTCATCCAGTTTAGTGAGCCTCCTGTGTAAAACTTCAGTTGCCAGTGGTGTAGAGGGAGCATGAGGTTTTCTCTTTCTGGCACCTTCCTCTCCTCCTTTTCCTCACTCTCCTCTTCCTCCCTCGCTCTGGGATGTGTCCTGCCTCCCAGGACTGAAGCCACATTGAAGGCTGGACACAGAGGAGACTAGTTCCTATGAGGACTCATGTGCAGTTGGAAATTGGTGCTTAGAGTTGGGGGTGTGCCCAGAGTATCTCTCTAGTCTTCATGGCTGATCTTTAATCCCCATTGTGAGGTGAAAGAAGAGGGTGGAAACTCAATCTGACAACAATGTCTAGAGATGAAGCTAGGACTAGACAGTCCAACTAATGATTGGGCTGACAATGATTAGGATTAGATGAGGCCTTTAGGTCTAGCCACATGATTGAAATCTGGTGGATTTCTAAGAGGAAGAGAGACCACAAGAGATACCCACATGCAAGCATCTTTCTGTTTTTGCTGTGATGCCTTGTACTACATCAGGACTCTCTTAGAAAGAAAGTTATCACTAAATGAGGCTCCTAGATCTTGGACCTCCTGTGAACCAAAATAAACCTCTTTTCTTTATAAGTAACCTGCACCAGGTATCTTATTATAGTGACAAAAAGCTGACTAATACTATTGGCATTGTGTCCAAGAGTAACTCTTTTGTTCTGAGATACACTGATGGGTACTTCAGAGATCCACCTTGGCAGTGTCATAGTGAGCGTGATGTCCCCTCTAGTGGCCTTTTATGAGTCAGCATAGCCATTATGTTCTCAAGATTCTATCTTCATCTTGCTATAAACTTCTTACCACTGACAGATGTCGCCTTGGGCAGCCTAGAGCCTGAATACCTTCATGGACTGTTCTAACTGATGCAAGACCTCACTCTGACACTCTTCTAGAAGACCTCACTCTGACAGCTTTCTCCTGGGTCTGCTCTTTAAGTAGAATCAGTTAATATTCCCCATGACCCCTACATCCAAGAAAGACACAACCTCTTTTCCCCACTGTTCTCCTAGCACTTTCTTCAATTGCTAAAGGTTCTGGGAAGACAGCAGGCCAACAGCTCTCCTTCCTCATAAATGCCTAGCTTGACCCAGGTGGTTGCTGAGCCCACAGTGGTAGAAGCAGATTATGAAACTTTGGAATGATGGCACACATTCATTCTTCTTGGTCTGGGCATTTAGTTGAGAAAGAGACCCTAGGGAATGCTCTGTGCTGAAGACTGGGCGAGGCTGTGTTTTAAATGCTGGCAGCGACCCTTGTGGGAGGACAGGACATCTAGGTAGAGGCAGTACTAGAACCTTACTGCTGACTTGTGGTTGCTTCCTCTTAGGATGGAAAATTCACTCTGTTCTTCCCACTTCTTCTGTGAGATCTGCGACCACAGCAGGCAATTGGGGGAAGAGGAGAAGGGTGTGTATGTGTGTGTGTGTGTGTGTGTGTGTGTGTGTGTGTGTGTAAAAGCAGAAGGGAGACAGCATTGGTGGTGCCAACAGAAGAGGGTGCAATAAAAGAGGAAGACAGGGATGGTCAGAGTGTTGATGATACAGGAGAGAAACAAATGGCTTGGATGTCAGAGCCAGTGGAGGGCTGGATGCCAAGGGCCCCTGAAGCCCGGAAGTTCAAGGAAGACTGTGCAAGGCAGCTGGGAAGTTGGTCTGAAAACCCATCCATTGAGGCTTGAGAACCCTCATGTTGCAGACACGGTTACTCTTCTCCTATTCACTCATGTAGAGCCCTAGGTGACCTCCAGCCTTGGTACTGTAATTATGCTTATTTTATAATAAACAAAGGCACAGAGAAATTAAGAAACTGGTCCATGTGGGTAAATGAGGAAGGCAGTCATGAACCGAGATGGTTTGGCTCAGCAGCCTGGGGTTGTAACCGCAAGGCCACGCACTCCCCTCGGCCCTGTGCTTCTTCTTCCCCTCCACCACTTGGTGGGCAAATTAGGAAGACTCCAATGGCTGGGACAGTGCAGAGCTCTTTAGAAAATGAACCACTTCCTTTGTGTTTCTGACTGAAGCCCATTACGGGACCACAAGCTGGTAGAGGGCAGCGATGGAAACCCAGGCACACTATTAATGGAAGGCTGGACCTCATCCTTTATCATCCTTGTCTAACCCCACCGCCATGAGGGCAAACCAAAGCGAAGGGCAGGAAGATGCTGTGTGACCTCGCCCACCCTAAATGCAAGATCAAGTGCCACAGAGGAGGAGGTGAGCCAGGGCTCTTCATTAAAGCAAATACCATTAAACATGTGTTCAAGATAACAGAGCGTCTTGACCCCAGCAAGCATCTGGACCACAATGAAAATTCATTTTCTGCTCTAGGGGTAGAGGAGGCAAAGAATGTTTTTCTAGGGCAGAAGCCACTGCTATGCATATGGATTCCTTGGTAATAAAATCTGTATACTAAATATGTATGTGCACCTATGCAATTACTAATACAACACCTGTTTAGGCAGACCCACTATGTTTGTCGCGATGTGTGTGCAAGTGTATGTGTGTGGACATGCATAGGACGTCTTTGTGACTTCCTTTTTGCCACCTTTTTTCTAGCAACTGAACACATCGGCTCCCCAAATTGTTATCGTTCTTATAGGATTCACCTTAATGAGACCATGTTACTCTGTCTCTTGGTTATTCTATTATTTTAATATTCATCTAACCCATAACAAGCCTATTAAAGACTTATCTAGGAAATTCTGTAACAGAAACAGAAATAGAATGCAATCTTGTTGAAGACTAAAGACAGTACAGATTTGTGAAGAGTTTGGCCAAAGTGGTGATCCATACATGTTCTTGTTAGGGGATTAGGAAATCTACAGGAGGGAGAGAATGGGGGGGGGGAAGAGAGAGAGAGAGAGAGAGAGAGAGAGAGAGAGAGAGAGAGAGAGAGAGAGAGAGAGGAGTACCAGTGCTAACATGACACTAGATGGAGGATCTTTTTTTAACCAATTATTGAAACTTAGTAATATGTTTTTTCCTTATGCTGCATGAGACTCCTTTTTACCACTGTGATAAATTTTTCTTTTGTTTCATTTAACTGAGTTGGGCTAGCAATCCTGCTTCACTGATGTTGTCATCAAAATTGCAATCCTACAAGCCCCTCCTGATCCCACCCCGGGTGTCACCCCCAATGCCAGATCTCAGTTCTTTCCCACAAAACACCCTCGGCTGGAGGAGCAGAGGCTGTCGAGGGTTGCTCAGTGTACAATGAAAGGATGCTCTGCTGAGAGACCTCTAGGAAGTGGAGCATGAACTTTTCAGACAGATATGGGTCGGAGGCCCTTGCTAGAGAAAAGCTTGCTTCTGCTGTGTCTTAGAGGGAGAGTATCCCACCCGTGGATGGAGCAGTGCAGATTCTGATGTGTGAAGCAGGCAGGTCTGAGCAGAGAGCATGCTTTGGTTCAGCTGTATGGGACGAATCATGCATTAGGAATGGGCTAGAGCAGGAGGAGAGGCCAGAAGGGGAGATAGGGACAGAGTGTGGCTCCCACCCTGGCACAGGATGCTAAATGGACCCAGCGGTTGTAACTAACAATGGTGGATCTCACTGAGCTCCACAGTAGACACCTCTAGAGGAAATATACACTATTTTCTGCTTCTGGAAGATTCTTGAAATAACTAAGCCCCACATATTCCTTTCTCCTGCATTTGAACACATTTTGGTTATCAATAAATCTTCAAATTTCTTGTTTTTTGAACTGTTATAAGCAGGTGAAAAAGTACTGAGTACAAACAAGAAAACATAAGACATTCCCCCCATCCATTTTATTTCAAGGAGAAAAAGAAAAAGAAGGAAAAAAAAACTAAAACAAATTTCAAAACACCTCAATCAGGGGGCAACAATGGTACATACATTGCGTATTGTCATCCCAAAATCATTCTCCCAGAGCACAAGACATCTGCATTCAATTGTCCGAACAATACCAGCATAAATCTTCCTCTTCAGTGAACTCAGAGAAATCACTAGTATAACTATCTGAACTATTTTTATATACATATGTATATACACATACACATATACATATGCTGTTTCTTTCAGTTTCTCCCACTAGTGAGACAATACAGTGCTTACACATGTGTGTCTTATTTACTTCACTTATGAGTATGCTCTCAAGTTGTGTCCATTTACCTATAAAAGTCTCCAGTTTATCCTTCTTTATAGCTGACTAGTACTCCATTGTATAAAAATACCACATCTTTTTTATTCATTCCTCAGTCTATAGGCATTTATAGTGTTTCCAAGATCTAGCTATTACAAATTATGCTGCTATAAACATGGGTGCACATATCTCACTGTGGTATGATGCTTTTAATTCTTTTGGGAAGATACCCAGAAGGGGAATAGCTGGATTGAATGGGACCTCTAGTCCTAGTTTTTTGAGGAATCTCCACACTGATTTCTACAGTGGTTGCACCAGTCTATACTCTCAATAGTGGAGGAGGGTTCTCTTTTTCCCCACAGCCCCTTCAGCATTTGTTATTGGTTGATTTCTTGATGACAGCCATTCTTTCCAGGTTGGAATCTCAGTGTTGTTTTAATTTGCATCTCTCATATGACCAGTGATGTCGAACGTTTTTTCACATATTGATTTGCTGGAAAATATCAAAGTTGATGTAGTAATAAATAATGATGATTGAAGCAGCAGCCAGAGCTGACGTGTTGAGTCATGGCCAGTGACAACACCAGGTGCTGGGTGGGAGCACACACTGCACCAGACCTGGGCACAGTAGCTTTGAGAGTGGGTGGACAGAGATGACCTGGTGGACACAGCCGACTCTGTAGCCCCGTCTCTCATTTGACACGAGGTTGGATGCAGTAGTTTCCTCATCAGGTTATTAGAATGATTCAGTAATTCAAGTTTGGGAACACAGTTACTATTCTAGAAATGTAGATTATTTGTTCTTCGAAATTAAGAAGGGAGAGATGATAGACACATTGATAATATAGGTCAATATATTTAAAACTATATTTCACAGTCATGTTCCAATGCAACATCAATTCTTTATATTTCGCCCCTGCAAAACCTGACATGTTTGTACAACATAAAATATCAGTTGAGTATAACCTGAAGTTATGTGGAAAAACCAAGGAAAAAAAACCTGGTTATGACTCTCTGATTAATGTTAAGTCTAAAAATGCAATGATTTATTGGCTATTTTCAGTGGTTATAGATGGCTTTGATAAAAAGATTTGTATTTGAATTTACTACTTCAATAAATATATATTGTAGAACATTTGGAAAAAAATGAATTTTAAAGGCCACTTTCCATGTTAATATTTTAGCTATTTTCCTTATCATTTCTTTAAGTGCAGAGTCATTTCACAAAGAATTGTCACTGCGTGCACAAACACACACATATACAATTTTATACTTTTCAGTTCCACTTTTCATTATTTGATAAGTATTTTAGAATGTTGCTTTGCTCTTTGTAACAGTATTTCAAATATCTGCCTATTACGCTTTCATAGGGTTGAAAATTAACTCAAAAATCCATCTGCATTGGAGAGTTCTGTGGCTTCTAATTGGTAATGAATTCAAATAGATGTGTGCTAAAGTCATTGAGAATAAAGAAGGGATGCAGAGAAAGACAGCAGTAAGACTTTCCAGTGACCACCTCTCCATAGAGGCACCTTCTGAACAGCTAACAAACTATCTTCATGAAAGTGAAGGAGACCAGAGGAGAGACCACAGAACCTGGTTAGAATCTAATAGCAAGAAAAGAAAGGGCTGGGGATGCAGCCCAGTGCATAAGTGCCTGCCTGGCAAACTCAAGGTCCTGAGTTCAATTCTCAGTAGAAAGAAAGAAAGAAAGAAAGAAAGAAAGAAAGAAAGAAAGAAAGAAAAGAAAGAAAGAAGCAAAGCATTGGAGAAGATAAGAAGGAACAACTGGCATAACTGTGTAGGAAAATTCAGAAAATTCATTCTGTAAGGTCAGCACTAACCTCATACCCAAAGCAGACAAGGTCACAATAACAATACAAGAAAGTTATGCATAGGCCACTATCCCTGATAAACATATAGGCAAAAATCCTTAACAAAATACTAGCAAACTAACTCCAAGATTATTTACTACTGTCAAGTGGGAGTCATCCTAGGAATACAAGGATGGTTTACTATGTGCAAAATCAATAAATGTGATGCACCATATCAAGAGAATTAAGCACCAAAACCAAAGGATTATCTTCATAAGTTGCAGAAAAGGCATTTGATAAAGTTCAACATCCCTTAATAATAAAAGTTCTTAACAAATTGGGTACAGAAGGAATGTACCTCAACATGATAAAAGTCATTGGCTCACTTCTATAATTCCAGCACTCAGGAGGCTGAGACAGGCGGATTGTTGTGAGTTCAAGACCAGCCTGAGGTACAAAGTGAGCTCAAGGCCAGACTGAACAGCACAGTGAGACCTTGTCAGAAAAAGTAAAAAAAAAAGTTACAAAATTAAAATCAAAATGAATCAAAGATCTAAATGTTAAGATGAAAACACTTAATCTGCTGGAAGGTAAAATAGATACAACTCGTGAAGACATAGACCTAGGCAAGAACATTTTTTTTAACAGAACACCAATGGGTAAAGAAGTAATACCAAGAATCAACAAATGGGATCATACCAAATTAAAAAGTTGCTGCACAGCCAAGAAAACAACCAACAAAATGAAGAAACAACTTACAGAATGGGAAAGCTATTTTTGCTTCAGACGGAGGACTAACATCTAGATTATATAAAGCACTCACAAAATTAGACTCCTCACAGTAAAAGACCCAATGAAAAAATGGGCAACTGAAATAAGTAGGCACGTCTCAGAAGAAAAAGTACACATGGTAAATAAATACATAAAAAATGTTCAGTATTGCTGGCCATTCAAGAAATGAAAATTAAACCTACACTGAGATATCATCTTACCCCAAAAAGAATGGCTATCATCAAAACATCTCATGATAACAAGAGCTGGTGAGGATGAGAAAAGAAAGGAACCCTTCTATATTGTTGGTGAGTGTGCAAAATTGTACAACCACTATGGAAATCAGTGTGGAGATTCCTCAAAAAGCTAAAAATATAAATTCCATTTGACCCAGCTACCTCTTTTTAGGTATTTTACCAAAACAGTTAAAATCATCATATTACAGGGATATCCATGCATATCCATGTTTATAATAGTACAGTTTATAATAGCTAGATGTTGGAAACAGCATATATGTCCATCGACATTGAATAGATTAAGAAATGTATTTGTATCCAATGGAGTACTATTCTGCCATAGAGAAAGATAAATTTGAGGCATTCATGGGGAAAAAGATGTATTTTGAGAGCATAATGCTATGTGAAATAAATCAGACATGCAATTTTAAATGTCACATGGTTTTTCTTATAAGAAAAGATCAATGCATGTGAAAGAGAGAGAGAGAAAGAAAGAGTGAGACAGAGACAAAGAGAAGCTGAAAACTTTATAAAATCTGAAACAAGGTAAACATGTCCACATTCCTCACTTTTATTCAATGTAGTACTGGAAATCCAACTACCACAATAAGGCAGTGGAATACTATGTGAAAGCAATCCAAAATGGAAAGGGGAAAGTCCAGTTGTCACTGTTTATAAATCACATGATACAGAAAATTTCAAAGACTCCACCAAAAAATTAATAAAAATAAATTCCACATAGTTGCAGGATACAAAAATCCAGGTATGAAATTCACTACAAATTATCTGAGAAAGAAATCAAGACACAAATTCTATTTGCAATAGCCATAATAAATAAATAAATAAATAAATAAAATACTTAGGGAAAAATTTAACCAAAGAAGTGAAAACTTTCCACAGTGAAAACTGTAAAGCAATGATGAAAGAAGTTGAAAATTAAGAAGGAGACACACAGATACACCACAAAAAAAAAACATACACACACACACACAAGCAAAAAATCCAAAAAATATCCAGTTTTCATGGATTTGAAGACTCAATATTGTTAAAGTGTCCACACGATCCAAAAATAATCTACAGATTTAATGTGATCTTTATGAAATACTGATGTCATTCTTCACAGAACTAAGAAAACAAAATCATAAAATTTGTATTAAATTAAAAACATTAAACCAAAGCCAAATAACTAAAACCATCTTGAGAAAAACAACACAGGAGGAATTTCACTGCCCGACTTCAAAATATACTACAAAACTATAGTAATCAAAACAGTTTAATATGAGCATTAAAAACAGATACACAGACTGTTATGGTTTGAGTCTGGATGTCCCCTTGAAGCCTCATGTAGCCATGGAGGCAGGCTTCTAGAGTTTGAGAATGACTCAGGATCCAATGTTGGGTTTATGGGTATGAGTGCTACATCCAAGTGGGTGTGGCCTACATACAATATAAGGGCTAGAAAGAATCTTGGTGCTCCTCACCTTTTTCTCTTGTTGCTTGTGCTGTTTTCCACCACCATGAACTGTTGCCCTCTGCCATGTGCCACTCTGCCTTGGAACCAGCTGATTATGGACTGAAACCTTCACAAACTGTGAGCTAAATAAACCTTTCCTTCTTTCATTTTGTGCATCAGGTATTTTGTCTTAGCAACAAGAGAAAAGTAACCAAGACAGAATTTGGTAGCGAATTGGGGTTGTTGCTGTGCTTATACCAGACCATGAGGTTGAAGAGCCTTTGTGAATGGCTTGTGGGAAGAGTTCACAAAGTTTCAGAGATGTCACCTGAAAGAGTGGAGCAGGAACGTCTTAGGCTGTTCTGTATGGGAGATACTCGTCAGAGCTGAGAAGACCAGCAAACCAGTAAAGACCAAGCTTGGGAGTTTCTGCTGGAAAAAAAGACTGCATTGGTTGTTGGACTCCAGACAATGTGTGATATGGCTTGGCAGAAAGTTTGTCTGCATTTTGCTTGTGTTCAGAGATTTTGCCTGAGACTGAGATTAAGGGTAGTGGACTGATTAATCTGGCAGAAGAAATTTCAAGGCAATCAAATGTTGAAGGGTGGCATGGTTATTGTTAGGGGCTTTTCACCAGATTTATGTGAATCAAAAGCAAAGAGCACAACAGGATGATTTAAAATGTTTTGAGTTTGGCCAGAAAGGAAGCTTCAGTAAAGCTTTGGACTATAAAGATAGAGCAGAGATCTCCATTGCTGAGAATGAAGAGCAGAATAGAAAAGATGGCCTCAGGGCATCACAGGAAGTGGCAGCAGGTCTCCGCCCTTTGCAGCCTCAAAACTGCAGGAGTAAAAGACTTCTCTGAGAAGAAAGCCAAGGAGAACCATGTTCCAGACTGGCAGCAGCAGTAGCCTCATGAGGTTCCAGAATGGTGGCAACATAGAAAATTTGTTACTCAAAATCAGGTTCAGAGCACTCAGTGATCCAGGTACTCAACCCCTACAGCCAAGAGAGAGGAAAGCCTGGCTACCATTCCAGCTGGCAGCAGACCTTGGCATTATCTACATGGTGCTGGTTTTAGGTGCATACAGAATGCAAGAGGTCTGAGGTTTAAAAGACTTCCACCCCAATTTCAGAAGCCCTGGGAGGCCAGGCAGTGTGCTTCTGAGAAGGCAGTATGTGAAGCTGTGAGTGTGAATCCAAAGGTGCAGTGGAGACCCCAGAAGTTTGGAAAAGCCGGGAGCATGGATCATCTAAGGAAAGCTGCAAAGGGGGAGCAAAGCCAGCCCAAGAGAGTAGTCATGGGAGCTATAACCACTGGAAGTGCTGTGGTGGTGGAGTAACTGAAGCATTTGGAGCTCACAACCAGATTCTTCAGATGCTGAACATGGAACTCCAGGACCTAATGCTAGCTCTGCTGGATTTTGGACTTCCTTTTGTCCCATTCCTTTGTATTGCCTTTTGTACCCTTTGGAATGGTAATGTTTATCTTGTGCCATTGAACGTTGGAAGCATTTAACTTTCTTTTCCTTTGTACAGGGGCTCACAGTTAAGAGCCTTAGATCTCCAAGGAGACTTGGGACTTGGACTTTTCAGCAATGCTGAAACTATTAGGAATTTGGCAACTCTTGGAGATGGACTAAATGTCTTTTGCATAAAGGATGTGCATGAGTCTTTGGGGTGCCAGTGGTGGAAAGTTATGGTTTGTTTGAATGTCCTCCCAAAATCTCAAGCGATCATGGGGGCAGGCCTTTTAAAGGTGGCTGAGTATAGCATTTGTGATTGGTTCATTGTCTAGCACTAGGATTGGTGATGTGAATGCTCTACCCATCCAGGGGTGGGTAGCTGGCATACAATATAAGTGAGGGAAGGAGGTATGCTTTTCCCTTTTTGCCCATTTTGCTCTTGTCACTTGCAGCCACGATGAATGGCTGTCCCTCAGCCACACTGCCCTGCCTTGGGGCCAGTTGAGTATGGGCTGAAGCCTCCAAAAACTGTAAGCTAAACAAACTTTTCCTTCCCTAATTTTGGGTGTTGGGTATGTTGTCTCAGCAATGAGAGAAAAGTGACCAAGACACAGATCAAAGGAATAGAATAGAGGATTTAGAAATAAACCTCCAGGCATCTACAGCTAGTATACCTTCAAGAAAGGTGCTAAGAATATACATTGAAGAAAGAACAATCTCTTCAATAAATCACACTGAGAAAACTGGAGGTCCACATGTAGAAGAAGGAAACTATAGCCCTTGTCTTATAGTCAATGCAAAGTGCATTGAAAATTTAAATGGAAAACCTAAAACTATTAGAAGAAACTATGTGGGGAACACTTGAAGATATTAAATTAAAGCAAAGGCAATCCCAGGCAACAAAGATGACATGGGGCATTACAATTCCTGACTTGAAATTATACTATAAAGCTACTGTGATAAAAACAATGTGGCACTGGCAAAAAAAGAGACCCAAAGATCAATGGAACAGATTAGATGCTGCAGACACAACTCCAGACACACTAAGCCACCTTATCTTTGACAAAGGTGCCAAAAACGTTTACTGGAAGAAAGATAGTCTCTTCAATAAATTGTGCTGGAAAAACTGACTCTACACATGCCAAAGATTAAAGTTGGACCCATATATTTCACCATGCACTAAGCTAAATTTGGAATGGATCAAAAATCTTAATATTAAAACAAAAACATTAAATCTGCTGGAAGATAGAGTAGGTAAAACTCTTGAAGACATTGGTGTAGGCAAAGACTTTATGAACAAAACTACCATTGCACATGAACTATCACAAAGAATCAACAACTGGGATCTCATTCTATTTAAAAGCTTTTGCACAGCAAGAGAAACATCAACAGAGTGAAGAGACAACCCACAACATGGAAGAAAATGTTTGCCAGCTGTTCCTCAGACAAAGGATTACTATCAAGAACATAGAAGGAACTAAAAAAAAATCAGTCCTCCCAGATACAAAGGCCCAATCCAAAAATGAGCATCTGAGAAGAATACACACTTCTCAGATGAAGAAATACAAGCAGCAAATCAATATGTGAAAAAATGTTCAACCTCACTGGTCATTTGAGAGATGCAAATTTAAAAAACACTGATTTCACCTCACCCCAGAAAGAGTGGCTATCATCAAGAAATCAACCAATAACAAATGCCAGAAGGGCTGTGAGGAAAAAGAGAACCCTTCTCCACTCTTGATGGGAATGCAGACTGGTGCAACCACTGTTGGAATCAGTGTGGAGATTCCTCAAAAAACTAGGACTAGAAGTCCCATTCAACCCAGCTATTCCACTTCTGGGTACATTTCCAAAGGAATTAAAAACATCATATCACAGTGATACATGTGCACCCATGTTTATAGCAGCACAATTTGTAATAGCTAGATCTTGGAAGCAGTGTAAATGCCCACTGACTGAGGAATGGATAAAAAAGATGTGGTATCTTTATACAACAGAGTACTAGTCAGTTATAAAGAAGGATAAACTGGAGACTTTTATAGGTAAATGGACACAACTTGAGAGTATACTCATAAGTGAAATAAATAAGGTACACATGTGTAAACATCATATTGTCTCACTCGTGGGAGAAGCTGAAAGAAACAGCATATGCATATGTGTATGTGTATATATGTATATATATCTATATAAAAATAGTTAAGATAATTTTACTACTGATTTCTCTGAGTTCTCCAAAAAGAAGGATTTGTGCTGGTATTGTTTGGACAATTGAACGCAGATGTCTTGTGCTCTGGGTGAATGATTTGGGGATGACAATGCTCAATGTATGTACCACTGTTGCCCTCTGATTGAGGTGTTTTCAAATTTTGTTTCAGTTAATTTTCTTTTTTTTTCTTCTTCTCTAGAAATAAAATGGATTTGGAAAAAAAAAAGAAGATACTAGATTAAGAAAATACTTTTCAGGTAAAACCCAATATCACAGGAAACAAAAGAAAAAGTAGAAAAATAAGATTATATCAAATTAAAAAGTTGTATAGGACAAAGTGAGCAACCAACGGAATGAAGAGACAACCTACAGGATTGGAGGATGACATACTGACAACACATTTGACAAAGGGTTAATATTCAGAATATGTGAGAAACTCAATTCAATAGCAAAAACTAACAATTCAACTTAAAATGAGCAACAAGTCTAAACAGACATTTCTTTAAGGAGGATACAAATGATAATCAGGTGTATAAAATGCTTTATGTCAATAATTGTATACAAATTAAAACCACAACAAGAACTCACCTCACTGAAGTTTAAATAGCTATTAACAAAAACAAAACAAAACAAAACAAAGTCAAAAAATAACAAATACTGATGAGGATGTGGCTAAAAGGGAACAATGTAAATTAGCACTTATAAAATGCAGGGTGGAGGTCCCTCAAAAATTTAAAGACTGTAACTACAATGGCAGCATTGTGTATTTACCAAAATGAAGTGAAATTGTCGTGTCCAAGAGCCATCGGCACTCCCATTTGTGGCAGCACTACTCATAATGGCTAAGAAGTGGGATCCATGGAACTGTCCATCAATTTACGAATGATAAAGAAAATGGGATACATATACAGTGGAATTCTTTCAGCCAGAAGAAAAGGATGGAATCCAGTCATTTGAGCCTACACGACTGGAATTGGAGGTCACTGCTGAGTCTAATAATCCAGGCACAGAAAGACAAATACTGCATGATCTCAGTCACATGCGAGACCTAGAAAAGTTAATCTCACAGAAGTCGAGGGTAGAACAGTAATTATGAAAGGCTGGAGAGAGAGGGCAGGAAGGAATGGGGAAATGTTGAGAAGTAAGTACTAAATGATATTTAGAAAGGAGAAATAAGTTCTGGTGCACTTTGGCACAGTGGAGTGACAGTAGATGATGGTAATGTACTGTATATTCATCACTTGCCCATCATTGGGCCAAAACATCTTACACCTGTAATTTAAAAAAGAAGTTCATTTTGGCCCATGTTGCAGAGGATTCAGTGTGTGCTTGGCTGGCTCCAAAACAGGAATGGCACGGCAGAGGGTCCTGGCAGAGGAAAGTTGCTCCTGCCAAGGCAGCCAGGAAGCAGAGAGAAGGGAGGATCAGGGAACAAAAACATCTCCTTCTAGGTCACACCCCCAGTGACCGACCTCTAACCTGGGGTTCCTTTCTACAGCACATTTAGCTACTGAACTCATCGATGGATTCCAAACACCTTTTACACACATGGGACTTTGTGCCCTCAAGTTCCAAACACCTTTTACACACAAGGCACTTTGGGGGACAATTTCTGTATGAATCATAACATACTGTATATTAAAAGAAACTAGCAGAAAGAATTTTGAATGTTTTTACTACCTATGGTAAATATTTGGGGGGATGACCTTGTTTACTTTGATATGAGCATTACCTAATGTACACATGTGTTGAAGCATCACATGGTACCCCACAAATATATACAATTTTTATGTGTAAATTAAAAAAACAATCAGTTGTATGAGAAGCCAGTGAACAAAGAAACCTATGCAACTGTTTAACGCAGTGTTTCCTGAACTTATTTGCATGCAGAGCCCTCTGTGCTTGTGTGTATAACACCAAATTATTAAAATAGGAGTCGATTTGTAAAATAAGGAAGGAAAAGAATAAAAGGAAATTGCCAAGAAGCTGACTCATTACTCCAACAACATGAAAGCTTGTATTAAAAGAAAACAATCTTAGAGACAACTACGAACACCATCATAATCTTTTTTCTTATCTTCTTAAAAGAAATAAGAACCTAAACTCTACAGCCACAAAGATGTAGGTGCAGGATCTGTTGCTTTATACCTGGCAGACTTGAGGAGTTGCTTGGCCTCCTTAAATATTTATTTTCCCACCTAGAAAATGTGGATAATGTTTCACCACTTGTCCATGGTTGTAAAGATTAAAGATGTACCCCCCAACCCTCATTCTGATATTCATTACACCAAGCAGATATGACATCTAGGGGTCCACATCTCATCTGTTCTGTAGAAAACCCTATGTAAGTCAGAGCAGTGTCTCCTTTATACCTTTATAGTGCCTGTTGCAATGACTACCACACAGCAAGAACTTGGTAAACAATTAGTGAACAGGTGAATGAGAATATTTCAGTATGAAAATGTAGAAAACTTTGGTAGTCATTTAGCTTTCTAAGGAAACTGTGGCGACTTCTATTTTCTAGGCCTAGCACTATAGTTCTGCATGGGACCAAACTGTAATTGCAGAATATTTTCCATGAAAATATAATTGTATGTGTGGAAATTGTAATGCATCTGCAACAAAATAAATCTTGACTCCATTGTCCTGAGTAGAATAAGTCCAGAGAACAATAGACTTTCTCAGTGGAATGCCCCCTTCTCATCCAGTACTGCTACAAACTCCCAAAGACAGGGGGAAAGGGAAAGCAATTTTCCCAACAAAGCATCTCTACGTGTGGGTGGTCAATGATGTTTACCTAAGATGGATTTGTGGCAGTAGAGAAAATTCTTACTTCCCGAAAGGTGAATCTCACTCATGCTGATTATAGAAGTAAGTTGCGCTTGATGTTAGGAAAGAAAAGAGTAACTTTCTAATTTATCTCTGGCCCATACAAACAAGGGCAAGGAAAGATTATATGTTTTCCTGTGACTGTGAGTTCTGCAGAGGCAAGAGACTGTATCAATATTGAAATTGCAAATTCAGGAACGTTAGAGTTGTTTTTTGCCCACGAGAAGCAGACTGTGTTGTTTCTCTCAGCTCTCTGCCAATAATGCAAATAAACAGGGCCCCAGATTGACGCTGTGACACCGCCCCTTCCCCAGACCTGGATAGAAGAGTGCCAACAAGCTTGGGGTCACAGTGTGGGAACCAATTTCTTGCTTATACTTTCCCATAGTTCTGAGTAGCGAGGCAAAATGAACACGATGATGTTTTCCTTCCTGAAAAATCACTGGATCTCCCAAAGTGGGGATTATCAGAAACCCTGTCCATGAGAAGCAGGCCGATCACTCTTTCACCCTATCCTGTAAATAACTGTGATGCACATTGGTGCCCCGTGCGCTCAAACCCGGTCTCCTGTCAGCGTCTGCAGTCATCTCTACAATTCCCAAGATGAGCTGCGGGTAAGGCAGATGGAGCATGCGCCGGGAGTGGGTGGAGGAGCTGCTCCTCGCGAGCTCATGACCTGGCTGCACGCTGCAAACCTCAGCTTGGCCTCTCCTTTGTCCAGGAGATGCAGTGTAGCTGGACAGTAGGGGTAGCTTTTCTGATTGCAAAATCCTAAACGGACTACATCCAGGCTGAGGAATTGTCAAATAGTGTTGATAAAGACCAGAATCATAGAGCAGTCTTGAAGTGTGGGTTCACCTTCTAATGAGAGGATTTAGTAGTTCACAAGAAGAGGTCTGTTCTACACCAACGATCATTTCACCCAGCTCTACACATTTCTTTACTCCGTCAGAAGGTCTTGAGTTGTCTTACTTCTGCCCATCACATCTCAAACCTCTTATGTCTTTGCTTATGAAAAAGAAATTGTGACCTTT